>JAAAKQ030159073.1:0-12771 GCA_010016005.3 Zanna intricata | reverse complement strand
AATTTGCTTACATCAAAAATAAATTTAAACATCAGGAAAACATTTCTGAAAGTATATGTTTGGAGCGTAGCTTTATATGGAAGTAAAACTTGAACAATCGGAGTACCCGAGAAGAAAAGATTGGAAGCTTTTGAAATGCGGTCTTACAGGAGAATATTAAAATTCAGATGGGTGGATGAAGTGACAAATGAAGAGGTGTTGCGGAAAATTGATGAAAAAAAAGCATTTGGAGTTAAAATAAGATATAGACTTATAGGCCAACATATTAAGGCATCCTGGAATCGTTGCTTATGTTGGAGGGATAGATAGATGGGAAAAATTGCGCAAGCAGGCAACGCTTGAGATATGTAAAACAAATTGTTAGGGATGTAGGAGGTATAGCAAAATGAAACTACTATCACTAGATAGGGAATCTTGGAGAGCTGCATCAAACCAGTCAAATGACTGAAGACAAAAAAAAAATATTATTGATTTAATAAAACAGTGGCATTATTTCTATTTGGCTATTATTTTCAATGTCTATTTTATTTAATTCTTATTGTATCGTAAGTGCTGGTAACTTGTGTACCCTTACGTGTTTTTTTTAGTCTATTTTTAATATTTCCCAACAGTGATGAAGATTGCGGAAATGCATGGAGACATTTTAGTAATAATTGGTAATGTTTAGACCGCGTTTTTACATTCAACCGACCTATATTTGAATTGAATAATATTTATATAAATAGATACTGTGTAAAAGCTGTGATAATTGAATAAATTTAGCACATTCAGTTTAATTTTCTCAGAATAATTTTTTTATCTGAGATATTTTAGTTACAACAGCTGTCCTGATTCGGTGGCTAGTTCATTGAATACGTTTAGCAACTCATTGTTTAACTCTAGCTTTTACCTAGATGTTAGGTTTAGATAAATTACCTAACGTATTTAAAATAAATAAACAGAATAAAATTAATTTACTTTATAAATGGTTTACATTAAGAACAGATTTATAACTCCCAATCTACTGTGCAACATATGTTGAGTGGTGGCTAAAACAGCAATGAACATGTCAACACATCAACTAAAAATCCAGTAGTTGGGAAATCATGACGGCAGTGGATATTTTATGTGAATCCTTTTTCTGTAAATAGGTTAATGATAACTAGAGGGAGGGGAACTTTTTTTTTAACCTATGGGACCACCGTTAGGTGTCGCTTTAGAGGATGAGATAAAATTATAATTTTGTAGCGTGTGAAAATGCCAACCTGTCTGACCAGGATTCGAACCCGGGACCTTAAAGGCCGAGACGCTACCTCTAGCGTTACGTAATTAGAGGAAATTTCCGTATCGAAAAACGTTTTATATAAAAACTTTTTTCAAATTTTTTTGAGATTTGAAATTATTATGAGTACTTGACGAGTTAATCATTTTTATGTATATATTTTTCTCGACGTAGATTATTGTCTGAGAAACAAAATATAAGAAATAACACATCAATTAGAAATATCACATTATTATTACGTGGGCTATCTTTGGAAGAAAAATGTTAAAATGAATGTACATAGTTTAATTTACTGTAGGTTTATATGCTGGCAGGTAATATAAAAACTTTTCTATGCATTATTAGTATCTACTATTCGCATGTATGAATTTTCATCGTTGTAATTTTTGTATTAAAGGTATACTTCGACTAACAAATGATAACAGAAACCCTTAGCAGCATTGACGGGGTAATCATTGACCCTTAGTTGATGGTGATTTAAGATTTAACGGGAAGGATGGTTGATTTTTTTTCTTATTAAGAATTTATCAACGTATTTACGATCGGTTGGACCATCAGTCGGTCGGTTAATTATTGTAAGCCAATCAGCCGCAAATCCACCGAAGATATTTGATATTTTACACCTTGTTCACCATTATTATTTTTAGTATATGTATTTTTGTGCAAATAGTAGATATTGCTGCTTTCTGCAGTAATACTTTTACTAATAGATCTTTTTTCAGGAATCCGTATGGTTTTATTTTTGCCGTTTGCTGTGATAACGTTATAGTTAAGCGTTACTGAAAGGTAATTTTTAAAATAAATAATTTGTTTGCTTCACTAATATCGGATGAAACCGGCATTTATATTGTCTCAGTTCTCGAGTGTTATTTCCTTTTTATCATCATGATTACGTTTTCATTAGTTAAACACACGTTTCAGATTATGTATGAATCACTAATTCTTTAGGTAATACATATCGCGTAAAAATCTTCCATCTCCGTTTTAGAGTGGTAGAGTCTCGGGCTTTCATCCGGAAGTTCTGGGTTCGAATCCCGGGTCAGTCTTCGGCATTTTTCATATACTACAAAATTTTCATCGTCATGTTCCCATGGACAAGTCTTTCGAGCTTATTAGGTGATGTATAATTCATCAAGCTAAACAAAAATGAAAATCGAGCATATTTAGATAGCCTCAAACTACGAAAAGAAGTGAACGTTTTAAGTATTACATGTTTAAAGATAAGGTTAACCCCCATAGAGGTGAGAAAAATCGTTTTTACTACGATTTCAAGACAACATTCAGTATTAAAAAAAAAGAAGGTATTCGTAAATCTTTGAAAATGAAATACTTTAAAATCCGTTTAGTACAGTGGAAATACTTTTTAAATTAACACAATTTATTGTTAAGTAACAAAGATGTATTTCCACTGGACTAAACGGTTTTAAAGTATTTCATTTTCAAAGATTTACGAATATCTTCTTTTTTTTTTTTTGTTTTAATATAAAATAACATTTTTCGAATTCAGCGTAAATTATCCGCAGATGCTTTATGGATTACAATTTTATTTTTTTTAATGAGGTTGTTTCTTAATATATTTTAATAACACTTAAATTATAGTTTTTAAAAATTGCTAACAGTTTTTTTTTTTCAATAAGAAGAACAACTTTAGAATGATATTTATAAATTTGATGAACGTGACAGAATAGTCAGTTTGCGGAAAACGTTTCTTTGTATGTTTAAAAAAGTAGGAAAAGAGGGGTTTTCTAGAAAAAAAAGGAATATTCTAGATATATTTTCCCTGGAAAAAAAAAAGCTGTCAGTTGAAATATAAGTAATGTAGTCTTCTTAAAAGAATCATTAGCCTTTTAAATGGTACAATCTGTGTGTTGAATAAATTCGAGTATTTTGTATTCGTTTCACTTTAAAAAAAAAAGAAGTTGGGTTTAGTAATAAATAATGTTCGTATTTTAGTTACAGTTTTTATGAAACTACTCTTTATGTAATAAATCATTGTTTGTCGGATATACCTTTTGTATGTATTGAACATCTTATGAAAACTAAATTGTTAAATTTTCTGATTGGCCCTCTAAGTATTGATATGATACATGCATAAATGCCTTATTTATTTATTTTTTTAAAAGCACAAAATAAATCTATACAAAATGATTTTTTCATCATTCCCCCTTAATTCCCCTGTTATCTATTCCCCCTCCCCGTTAATTCATCCGTATTTTGAAAAGTAGTGGTTGTGATAAAAAAATTGTTAAATGGTAAGTGATTATATTTCGATTTACCCTAGTGTATTTTATTTTAAAATAGAATTTAAAAATTCTATTTTTAAAATTGTACATCAGTGTTTTTAAAATCTAAAAATTTTGTTTATTGATTAGTATAATTCTAAGATGAGCTGTTTGATTTAATTTTATTGGGTAATTTATGAGTGTATAAAAATAGACCTGTAATTGTTAAATTATTTTATATTTGCAAGTACAGTAATTTTACGATAACTATATAAATTTTGTAAGTATGTTATTAAAATAGCTTAATTATAAGTTGCAGGATTTTCAGTTTATATATATATATATTTACTTCCAGAATTGTTATTTATATTAAGTGAATTTTTTATTTTTGGTTATGTCTTTCGGATACGAATCTTCGATGAATTAATAGTGTAACAATTTTTTTTTCATTCAGACGATAACAATCAAATCCTGTCAACGATTTCAATAATGATGGATTTCGATCTTTTTCCTTGTAACAAGCTGTATCGCGTTTTTTGTTTGTTCTTAAAAATAAATTTCAAAAATGGAGAAAAGTATTTTTGATACGAGAAAGAATTCCGATTGCTGGTACAGTTCTCAGAATTGTGCCTATGAATCTGAAGAATGCAATTTTTTTAAATATAAGATTTTAAAGTTTTGTTTTTTTTTTTATAGAAATTTTAGAGCTAGCCTCTATTACAGGATCAAAATATTTTTTATTACCTATAGAAATGACTGAAAGTTTCCTTATCGTTTACGCTAAACGTTTATTGTTGTTCCAGACGTTAAGGATCCTTTTTGTTTTTATATGATGAGTTAATTATTATGCAGTATATATTTAATTTTGCCATTATTATAGTTATTTGCATTATTTACAAGCAGTAACCCGTACTTAAAAGTTATTGCATGTTTACCGAACGTTTTAAATAATTTATGTGACAATTCATGTTAGAGTGTGTTACCTTATATTACTTTGTCGCTTATTTTGTATTATCCCATTAAAAGTTCACCGCTCGCTCGGTCTGTGTAATATTACCACAAGTAATTATATAAATGTTTTTGATAGGAGGTTTTAATGTAGAGCGGGGGCGTTAGTGAAGTTCAAATAAACTGGTAATACTGGTTTAGTGTGATCACGGGTTAAGTCTATTCGAGATAATATTATTTAAAAATATTCTTAGGACATTTCCTCGATTAATTTTTTTTGTATTTTTTTATTTTATTGAATTCTGTTTACATGTAGGGTAGGGTACATTATATTAATGTAATTTATTCAAATTGTAACGTACCATTTAAGTATTTTTATTCTTTTTTTTTTTCTTTGTACGGTTTATGTAAGCAGGTGGTGTAGCATAATTAAAACTTGTTTCCATTAAAGGTTCGTTTTAATTAATTGATTCATCGTTGGTTTACGTTGTTACTTGTGTAGGCTTTTAATTGAAATTTCTTATTTTTATTTATTACTAATGAAAATCAGTTGAAGTACAGTCAAAATGCTGATTTCGTTGATCATAATGATGAAATGGTAGACGATGTGACAGACATATGGTTGTAGTCTTTACGCAGTATATTTCGGTTGGCAAGTCTCTTTGGTTACTAATTTACATTTTTAAATTAGGAATTACATCCATTAAATATTATTTGGAACGTTAAAAAATTCAAAAATACTTTTTTTAATTTTTTTTCTGTTCTCGATCTATTGCAACGGAAAAATTATTCTTGATGTAGTAAATGTAAACATAATACACCACAACACACTACACTACAACATAATACTTTTGTAGTGAATTACGTAACTTTAGTTTTTATATTCGTATTTCAGAAATTTATAATATTATGTTAAATTTATATAGCTCTCTGTTTTCGCGAATTTATTTATTTTTTTCTACGTTAGTTTATCTACTTGGCTTATTTCATATATATATATATATATATAAAATTGTGACGTATATAAACATCACAATTATATAATTGCAGTCATGTTTATTCTGTAAATTGCTTACATGAGTTCTTATTTTAGTTTTAACTTTTTGTTTCATAAAAACCGAAGCAAAAGGACAAATCTTTGCTTGGTTATTGTAAAATTTTGTTTTTAACTGTTCAGAATGTATTTTATTAAAAAATATTTCAACGAACAGAAATGAAACTTAAAGGAAATTTCCTAAGAAATATAGTAAAGTATTCTTGATAACTTAGTAAAGAAATTGGTAAGTTATTCTTGGGTAAAAGAATTAAAGTAAAATAATTGTAAAATATATATATATTTATATTAACATGAAACATCTTTTTAAAAGAATTTTTGAATATGTGTATTTTAAATACACTTTGTTAAATACGTTTAAAGTATACTGTATATATTTACTCTTTTATTACTTTACTGCGTTTTAAAATATTTTGTACTAATTTTCCTGAAGAATGATAAAGAAGCTCGAAATAAGTAAATATTACTAAAAAACATCGCATTACGAAAAACCCTCCTCCCATATTGTAATCAGCTCCCTGGGTTGATGTTTTAGTGGTTAACTAGTCGTCGACCTTCTAAGGTTCTAAGGTTGGAATTCTAGTAAAAGCTAGTTACTTTTATACGTATTTGAATACTAGATAGTTGGCATTGATGTTCTTTGGTGACTGGGGTTCAATTAACTGCATAGGTTAATTGAACCACCTCATTTACATGTCATACATATCATCCTCATCGCATTTGGCCAGGGGTGGGGGAGAGGTGCTTATTGTTCACTAGTAGAACCAGATGCATCGTACATATTAGAAAAAAATAAATAAATAGAATATTGTAATCGAACATTTACTTAACTGACAACACATCTGCTTTTAAGAGTAAATAAATTATTTTTATTAATTACAGAATCCAGGGAAATGAATTTATGATTTCTAATGGCTGGATTCTATAGATTTTTGTTTCTTTTGTGTCTTTAGTTTGTATACTTGAATCTTGTGTCGCTCAAAGCGTATAGACTAAACATTTGTGCCGTGTTTAATAATATTCTATTATAAAATCAGTTTTCAAATCCTTTATTAATAATTTAGTCTGTAAAGTTTGATAATTTAGTTTTGCTTTGTTTATAAGTGTTAATTTCTAGGTATTCGTCTTAGGAATTTTCGGTGATTCACGTCTGGTTATCTCATTTTATATATATATATTCTTAATATTCTGTTAAATTTCTTCAAACTTATTTTTATACAAATATGTATTTGTATATTTTTTATTAAATACTGTATGTAAATATTTAGCATGATTGAAGTCTTTTTTTTTAATGATGGTGAATGTATGGATATTTGGTACACGTGAATACAAAATACAAAAAGTGCTTGAAAGTAGAACTCATTTACATACATACAATTCAAATAATGTCGATTTTTTGCTTTGGAAAATAAGATTGTTTGTCTTAAAGTACAAAGTGTTAATTGTACCACCGATACAAATATTTATCTAATCTTTTCTATGTCCTAAAATTAGTGAATCCGTTTCAGTAATATGACATTACAGATGTACAAGCATAATTTTTTTTTTTAGGACCAAAAGTGGGAGTCTAATTAACAAATGCTTCACTTTTTTTATCCAAAATAAGTTGTGTTTCAGGCGATTTAATTTTTCTTTTTCATCTAAGCATGTTGCGGTAAATAAATAAAAAAATAATTGGGGTAGATAGGTAACAGAAAAGATAACGAAATACAATATTATTGCTGTTGTAGGTTATATTTTGTTCTTTTTCATACAAGAAAAGAAAAATATGTAGTAGAACATTTAGAAAAGAATTTTAATTGATGTAAACAAAATTACTTTGAAATTCAGATTAAACTATATTTTGTATAATCCAATTTTTGAAAGAGAATGATTTTCTTTTGAAACTGTATTGCTATTTACGAAAAAAGATTATACGTATATATTTGTTGATAATTGCGGCATCTGGCTCGTTCGAGAGAAGTTACTTTTTTCTTTTTCCTGTTTAGCCTCCGGAATTACCGTAATGTATTACTTCAATGAATGAATGAGGGTGGATATGTATGAATGTGAATGAAGTGTAGTCTTGTACAATCTTAGGTCGATCCGATCACTCTTGAGAAGTGTGTTTAATTGATACCCAACCACCAAAGAACACCGGTATCCACGATCTAGTATTCAATTCCATATAAAAGTAACTTCCTTTACTAAGATTTGAAACCTAGAATTCTCGACTACGAAATCAGCTGATTTGCGATGTAGCGTTATCCACTAGACCAGCCCGGTGGGCTCGGGTGCAGTTACTGGTTACGCTTATACCTTACAGATTTCGCTACGAACTCTTGGAGGAGAGATTTGAAAGTAGGTCGATTTTTTTTTTGAACACGCCTTGTATATTGATTTGAAAAATATTATGATTTTGTATCTTTTATTATCAAGAATTTATATTAGCGGTTCCAGATTTTTTTAGAAATATATTTAGTGTTTTTGTATCGATCTCGGTTAATTACGTTAACCGTTTTAAATTGAACAAAATGTAATGGATTTATCTATTTACATTAAAATTTAGTTATCTTTAAATCTACTAATCAGCATTGTACATGTATTAATAGTTGACAGCAACACACGTTTTAAGTATTAGTTTCAAGCGATACATCTGCAGATTTAATTGTTAAACCGTTACGAATAAGGTGAAGCAAAGTTTACATTAAATTTTCGTTATTTTAATAGATTTATAATTAGAATATTGTATTGTATATATGCCTGCCTTTACCGAATTTGTGATAAAATAAAAAAAAAAAAAATTACATAATTAATTGTTCGTACAATTTTATTGGTTCCAATTAGTTTTTAGTATATTACAAATTTACTCCTCAGGACTTTAATTAATATTTATTTACTTCTGAATTATTTTTATTTCGTATGTTACCGAGTTGTTCGAAAATAATAAACTGCTGACGAATTAAATAACCCGTTATAAAGTTTCTTATGTAAGCCTATTAAAAAAAAAAAAAAAAAAAAAAAAAAAATTACGTAAAAAGTCTGTTTCATTAAAGTTAAAAAAAAATTATTATTATTTCCTAATCATATATATATATTTTTTTTTTAACCTCCGGAACCACCGTTAAGGTATATCTTCAGAGGATGGGATGAATGAATTGTAGCGTGTGTGAGAAAAGCCATGCCTGACCGGGATTCGAACCCGGGACCTCCGAATGAAACGCCAAGACGCTACCATTCGCGCCACGGAGGCCTTTCTTTCTTTATCTGTTTAGCCTCCGGACTACCGTAAGGTATTACTTCAGAAAATGATAAGTATGAATGTGAATGAAGTGTCTTATGGTCTTATACAATCTCAGGTCGATTACTCCTGAGAAGTGTGGTTAATTAAAAACCCAACCACGAAAGAACACCGGTATCCACGATCTAGTGTTCAAATCCATGTAAAAGTAAAACTATCTTTCCTAGGATTTGAACCTTAGAACTTTCGATTTCGAAAGTTATCCACCAGACCAGCCCTGTTGGCTATGCCACGGAGGCCGGCAATCATTTATATATTAGATATTTTAACTGAAATTTGTTTGGAAAAATTAAAGTACTCCTTTTTGAATACTTTTAAAATTCTTAAGTTATGTCTTGTCACTTGTTAACTAATTCTTCCGCATTTCTTCTCGATCAGTTTGAGCGTTTTTATTTTTATTTTTTTTTATTTATTTTTTTTTTTTGTAGTTATTGGTCGTCCCCCCTCCCCTTCCAGGTAATTTATCTTTGATTGAGGAGTGTTTATAATAAAGAAAAACCTGATATATTTGTTTTGTTAAGTTGAAAAAAAATTGCGTAGTAATTAAACGTAATCATTTTTTTCTATGACTACGAACTGGAATTTTTTGTCGTTTAAAATTAAAATTTTGAAAAATCCATTTTGTTTTAAATAGTTCGTTTAAAAAGTATCAAAACAGTTTTTTTTTTTTTGTTATTCAAATTTTAATAATAAGTGAAATTAAGAAGATTAATTAAGTGTGGTTGAAAGATGAAATTCTATTTTTTTACTATTAATAAAATTGAAACTCATCATCAAAGGCAAATGTACAATTGTAAAAACCTGTAATGAATTTTTTTTAAAGCTTTTATTTAATAGAATGTAATATTGTTATTAGCTCACTTTTTGTTGAAGAATTTTTTTTATTTAATAAGATTAATGTGATTTTTTTTTATTACAACTTTTCATAATTTAAAATGTAAAGAAATGCTGATTAAATTTATTTAAGGTATATTTTTTATTTTATTAGTAATATGATAATATTATTATTTTTATTATTAGAAATTTGTTTAAAGTTTTGATTTATATTTATAAATAACTGGTAAGTAACTTTAATTAACAGAATATATATATATATATATATATTTAGCGTTTTACTAATTATTACTATGTCATTTTCTACTCTTTAATTTTGAACATTTTACATTATTTTTGTTCGTTAGTTTAACTACAGCACAGTAAATTGTACTGTAATTTTTTTTAGCGCATAGCATGACTTATTGTAGATTAAATTTTTTTTTTTTGAAACTGCTTGTTGGCTTTTTCGGTCGGGTAATTTGAAAAATTAGCATGTATCTTAATTGTTTGTTTGTTAATTAGCTAGCATTTATTGTGAAAAAAATTTGTCAGGAAGTAACAGAATTTATATGTAGGTTATATAGCAATTTCTTTCTGTTCTAAGCGGAACAATTTAATTAGTTAATAACAGGGAATTTTTTCTTTGAAGTAAATATGAAATAGTAGTTAACGATTTTGTATCCGATTAATTATAGTGTTTAATTTTTATGTTCTTTTTTATTATAATTAATTTTTATGTATATAGTTTAATATGTCTGGTTCTTATATTATGGTTTTTATGTATTTATTTCTTTCCAAAATTTATTCTTCCCATGCAATATGATTGACATAATATAAATGCTAGATGAATTTAAAAATATTTCAAAAAATAAAATTAATAATTAAAATTTGTTATAAGAATTTTAAAAAGACTCGTTCTAAATTATTACCGTAAAATTTCTACATGTACTATTGCCAACTTCCTGTAAATAAAATTCCCCTTTCATATACCCTACATGTGTATTATTATGAAGCTGCATGTGTATTATTATGAAGCATTACAAACCTTGCTCTGATTGTTGTACTGGGCAGTATCATATTCGGCTTTTCATCCGGAGGTCCCCGGGTTCGAATCCCGGTCAGGCATGGCATTTTTCACACGCACTACAATTCGTTCATCTCATCCTCTGAAGATATAACCTAACGGTGATTCTGGAGGTGAAACAGGAAAAAAAGTATCATATTGTTTTTTGTCAGTCTAATATTAAATAAAAGTAGTATTTTATCCCTTCGGAAAGTAACAGTTTTTTTTAAAAATGAAATTCTGATTAAGCCATGTTGAATCCACTAATAGGTTCAAAACAGGACAATGCAACTTTTCTTCCTTCGTTGCTTGAAACTCGGTTCTTATATTTCCTCCTGAGAATCCACAAACTCAGCAAAAGTGTAAGTTATTAAAGAATAAAAGATTCATATTAGAATACAATATTCGCTTGAAATAATTACGTAAAATCGGCATGAGTTAAGTGTTTTTACGTAAGTGCTGCCTGACTATCCGGAGGTCCCAGTTTCGAATCCCGGTCAGGCATGGCATTTTAACACACGCTACAAATCATTCATCTCATCCTCCGATGTAATACTTACGGTGGATCCGGAGGTTAAAAAAAAAAGTGCTGTCTGACTCTTTGGATATTAATAGGAAGTTATTTAACTCGTAGTATCTATGGTTTCATATCAACTTAATGTGGTATTTTCAGCTGATGATTTCATTCCTACCTTTGTCATCAGACAAACTTCTGTCTGTAGAATATTCTCTGAAAGGAAAAATTACTGTTTGTGGATTTTAAGAATCTCCGGTAGTGGAAAGCCGATGTCGATAGCTTCAGACATCCGTTTAAAATTATATTTTCTTATTGGAAAGAAGTAAGTCTGACCTCCTTGGGAAAAGGAGAAATAATTTTCTCATTCGTTCTTTAACTCTGAATGCGTTGTTAAAAAAAAAATATATGTTCCAGAGTTTTTGTTTATGAAAAGATGATACTTTTAGGCAAATTATAGTCCTTTTCATAATTGTTTAATCATCTCCGGGAAATGTTAACTTATTATAAAGGAACTATGCTAGGCAATTAGGCCCCTTGTGAGAGTCTGAACAAAAAGTCCGTGTGGCTGAATAACCGAGTTTAAATTGCTTTAACACCACTATCTGCCTAATTAAATCTTATTAGGATATAAGAAGACAAAGATTGATGCCGTTCTGTATGACTTGAACCAGATCTTATCTTAATGAATTTTTTTTCTTTTATATTATATTATTAGATTTATTAAACCTTATTTTCTGACCGGAACGGTGGTTTCCTGGAATATTAAGCACAAAGGAAATTTTTAAGCTAGGAATTATATTAATTTTTCATTTTGCATTTAATTTAATTTATTTTTAAATGTGTAGAATGCTTTACTGATTTACGATGATTATATTTTTTCGTGTTAGATAAAAATTTTGGTTTTTCTCTGTACATTAACTGCGATATTAAAGAAGATTATTAATTATTTTTATTACAGTTTTTTTTCTGGTCCCTCTTCCATGTAACATATCCGTCTTTTATATTGGCAAACATTTAGATAAATTAATAAAAATTGGCAGTGACCCAAACTTTGTTAGAAGTCCTATTCATTTTTCATTTCTGGCTAATAAAGAATAAATTATAAAATTGTTTATCTCCTGACTCTTTTAGTATCATTAATACTAGTAGAAAACTCCCCATATGATTTATTACGGTCTAGCTCTAAAAAGTGCATTCACTGCACTTTTTTTTCCTGAAAACTTGAGTTATTATATGAGTAACAGATTGTAATGTTTAATGGAAAAGGAATTGTGTATTAAAATGGCTTTTGATTTTTTTAAATATAAGGATAGTTTTTTAACCCTGCTGTTTTGTTCCCATTTACTATACACATGTACTGTTCGGGTCAATATGACCCAAGGCAATAATTTTTCTTTATAATTTTTGTAAATCAGTCTACATTTTCTTTTGTAATAATTAAATTTTCTTATTATTATATTACAAAAAATAATAGTACTAACCATTATTACAATGCAAATTAAAATAATATACTTTATTTTTTGTAATACAAGTAATAACAATTTTTTTTGTGGACAAAAATAAAAGAAAAAGTTAAAATTACTTCCACAAACATTTTACATGAATTACTT
>JAAAKQ030159051.1:0-12771 GCA_010016005.3 Zanna intricata | reverse complement strand
GGTTGGGTTTCAATTAACCACACTTCTCAGGAGTGGTCGACCTGAGATTGTACAAGACTACACTTCATTCACTTCATCCTCATTCATCCTCTGAAGTAATACCTTACGGTAGTTCCGGAGGCTAAACAGATAAAGAGAGTTATTTTTAATCGGATTTGAATACTAAATCGTGGATACCGGTGTTCTTTGGTGGTTAGGTTTCAATTAACCACACTTCTCATTAGTGGTCGACCTGAGATTGTACAAGACTACACATCATTCGTATTCATACATATCACCCTCATTCATCCTCTGAAGTAATACCTTGCGGTAGTTCCGGAGGCTAAACAGAAAAAGAGAGAGGTATACTCGTACTGCAACAGCATACATCAGTTTAAAAACCGAAAAGGAAATTATGTAAGATGTTGCACATGCAATAACATTAATTCTAAGATTATCTTACTATCCTTCCAAAATTTTATTTTTGATTCAACATTTAAGCTTTACTTTTTTGTATTTATAATGACGTACAGGAAGAGGATTTCTGTAAAACCTTAACGATAAATACAATAATACTTATACTACAAAGCAAATAAATTAACAACCTCGAATACAAAACTATATGACAACGACGCAACCTGTTCACTCTAATTCCGCTAGATAGCAGTGGGCTTCAACGTCTTCAATATTTAACAGATTTAAATTCTACAACGGTATTTATGTTTATTGTTGTAATAGAATTCGGATGATCGAAGGATATATGTTTATCCTTATAGCAAGATCGGTTCATAAAATAACTTGTGGTGCAATCAGTTATATGTACTCGTATATTCATAAATCAAGTCAATAGGAAAATAAGAATTACTAACTATGAATTATTTTATCTTAAAAAGTCCCATATCTTGATTTGTCAAAATATTGTCCATAAATATTTATCAAAATATGTCCCATATCTTGATAAAAGCTTCATGTTTATGTTAGATACAATTCATATTAACAGGTACTTCTGTAGAATCCTGTTTCATTCAGATTCTTTGTTATCTTTTGCGGCTACTTATGGATATATTAAACAACTGGTGCTATAAAAATTTGCTTAATGCTTATAAAACCGAATTGATTATTTCCATCTTTTAGTAATTATAACAGGTTTATCGTTCCAATTTAATTACAAGATAACTAAAAACATTCATATAATGAAGCGTCCTGAATGAAAATTTAAAAAAATATTTTAGAAAGAATTATTCAAGATATTAAGATTTTTTAACTTTATTCGGCTGAAACTTTTTTAAACATATACAAAGGAAAAACAAAAAAAAAATGTTTCGTTAACAGAAGGGTCTAATTCGGAGATAAATTTCCGAAAACAAATTTTTTTTCTTTCTTTTTAAGTAATTACTATTCAGTAACTTACAATTATATTTGCTTTAATATAGTATACTGCCATTTTAACAAGTTTTAATATAACTTTAACAGTTTTTTAACATGGCTAATACGTAAAATTACATAAATAACAATACATAATAACTTTAACTAAACTCATAGCCAAACTGGGGTTAAGTTTACTTTATGAGATTATTTTCATTGCTTATCTGTCATTTAAGTTAGCGATATCTGCCGTAACTTATCTCCACTGCTACAACCATAGTGTACTATTATTTTGTTCCATATTTAGAGTAAATATCATATAATAGCCAATACAATGATAATGACCTTTTTATTGGTGTGTGCATTTATGCGCGCGCGCGCGTGAGGTAGGTGTGCGGTAAGTTGTATTATTATAGTGAATATTGAAATAAAGTAGTAGTACGTTGAAACGAAGGCCGGAACTGTAATAGTCTTACCTAACCTTCGTACTGTTTACCTTCCAATTTTGACCTTCGTTTTGAACTCGCTTTTAAAGTATTTTTTTGCCAAAATTAAAGTTAAAAAATAAAAATTTCGACTATATATGGAAAAGGTGGATAGTTTTCTTTAAATAAAAGCAATCGAGTCGAGGAGAAAAGCGATTGGCAGGAACAGAAGTAGGCTAAAATAGCATAAAAATAATAATAAATACTTCGGCGAGTCGTTAACATGTCATAAATCATTCAAACGAGAATGCATATATTCTAAAAGCTAAAAAATATAATTAAATTACAAATAAACTAAATAAAATATGAATTAAAAAAAAAAAAAAATCAATGTATTAAAACATAACTATGAGTACTTACTTTTTATTTATTTTTTATTTTGTTATTGTGACCTCGAAAGTACTGGACTTTTACTCATACATCATAAAGAACTGTAATAAAAACTTATTTTGGACTCGCTCTTTATTTTTACACTTATTTGAATTTTATAAATTACCGACTTACATTGTTTTGTTTCTGTTAACATAATTTTTTTTTTTGTTAAATTTGATTTATAAGTTCCACTAAAAATGATTTAATGTAGGTTGTAATTTCTCACAACTTTTTCCTCTTTTCAGGTACATTGTAAAAATATTTGTATGGAGAAAAGTCATTTCTTATTTTTCAACAAAGGAGGAATCTACCTGAATCTATGATGACTTATTTCTTAAGAGATCAAAGATCTCTTTCGTTAAGATTTAGATGGTTTAATATATAAATGGTTTACAGAAAACATTGGCTCAATATAAATATGGTAGCGTCTCGGCTTTTCATCCGGAGGTCCCGGTCAGGCATGGCATTTTACACTCACGCTACAATTCGTTCATCTCATCCTCTGAAGATATAACCTAACGGTGGTTCCGGAGGTTAAAAAAAAAATATATATATATATATATAAATATGTTCAGGAATAGAGTTGTATATAAAAAATAATTGTCACATATTGAAATATAAAAGAAAGTTCATGCAGTAGAAAGTGATCGAATGAAAGTTTAAGCTTGACAGAATGGGTTTTGATTTCATTTTTCATTTCATTTCATTCAAATGAAAATTTTTCATTTTTTCATGTAGTTGATGATGGAATTGTCTATAGAGTTCCATGTAGATCAAGCCATACTTGCTCCTAAAAAATGAATGAACATTAGTTTTTAAAATAAATTCGGAGACAAATTTCTGTCTTGAAAAACCATGGTTATATGCGTGATCAGTTTTCAATACACGTTTTATACAAATCATGAAAAATACTTGACGAGATGTTTTTGATTTCTTTTTTTGCATAGAGTTCAATATGGATTGCCCATAGCGTTTCATATAAAATTACTAAAAATGTTTTATATTGAAATAAAAAAGAAACTTTATGTAGTAGGCAAATTATCGAATAAAAGTTTAATCTTCAAAATAACCTGTACCATAAAGTCACACTTGCTCATAAAGAATCTTTTTTGTAAAAAAAAAAAATGAATGATCGCTTAATTTTAAAATAGAATCGGAGAAGACAAATTTCTGTTTTGGAAAACCGAGGTTATATGCGTGAATAGTGTAGAATATAAATATTAAATAAATCATGAAAAACATTTGACGGTTTTATATGTATACAGGAGTATATTAGAATATATTATGATGAACTGTAGAATACTGTTCAACATTTAATGAAATTTTTCGTCATTTTCAGAGGATAAAATTATTGAATTATATAACAAAACTGTAATAAAAGTCGGCCGCTTGCTAGTATATGAAAACCAACCGATTAACTCTCTAAAGGACTGTTGTAGAATCAGAAGTGCACTCGTAAATATTCCAGTACCAGTGTTATTTTGAATTAGAGAAGACTGCAAAAATATTGTCCATAGCTAAAGGAGGTTATATGACAATGTTATTAAACATACGCATTCACTTCGCAGTGTTCATTGATAAGAAGCAAAACTTACTTTTTCATTTCAAATGTTTAACTTTTTTCGTGAATTAGATTTTTAGCTACTTATTTTTGTCGCCGTCTGCCTAAGGATATTCAAAAGTAAGGACCATATTCGTGGTGTTTGGTCTGTATAATTTAGGTTACAATTTTTATGTGAAAATAATAAAAACAATTATAAAAATTAAAAAATACGACTTTTAAAAAATAAAAAATTAACTGCCTAATAAAACGACAATAAATCGAACAAAAAAAAAAAAAAGAAAGCAAAGTATGGAAAGGACTAAACATCATTATGCAGCACTTAATTAAATAAAACAATGCATGGATCAAACTTTCAGTTTTAATTTGTTTAAATGTATTTTTCATGTTGTAGAAATAGCAGGCATTTAATATTGTCTAATTAAGTTCTCACAAGGTCTTTCATCGATAAGGAAATTTTATCCTTTAAAGAAAATATTTAAATGCAGTCAGGGGCTCTTTAATGTACTCGTAGAATAATTACTATTCAGAGCTCTTTAATATAGGACAATTACTATTCAGAGTATATACATATTTATCTAGCCTATGACACTTTCGGTAACGTAAGGATTCCAACGCGGAGTCATACATCTAAATCGGTTCGCCCGTTGAACTGCTACGGTGGAACAAACATACATACACCCTAAATATATTGTACTTCTTTTTGGAGAATCATGTAATAAAACATGTATGCCAGACTTTTAAGTTAAAATAAATTTTTATGTGAAAGGAAAATTTTATATTTCTCCGAAAAAGCAGTACCGAAACGGCGTTCCTACGGAGAATGTAGCTAACTTTTTTTTTTTTTAACCTCCGGAACTACAGTTAGGTATACCATCAGAGGATGAGATGAATGTATTGTAGCGGGTGTGAAAAATGCCGTGCCTGACCGGGATTCAAACCCGGGACCTCCGTATGAAAGGCCGACACGCTACAACTCCGCCAAGGAGGCCGGCGGAATGTAGCTAACCTGCATTCAATAGAAGTTTACGGCAGCTACTATTTAATAACTATTTTAAATAATATTCAAAATAGTGTAGATGTTGTTAACCATTTATATTAAACAACCGTGGAGCCTAGAAAATTATTAAAATAATCTGGAGAAAGGAATTTTCTTTACTAATAATCCGAAAGTTAGTCATATTTAATTAATTTCCAACTTTATTACACTCTTGATCAAGATTACGAAATTTGTCCCTTCCAAACCGCTGCCGGTATCAAATAAAAAAAAAATTATCGCGTTCTCAGATCCTTGTAGGAAAAAATTAAATTATTAAGCTGCTGATTTAGTTGGTTTCAGATAAATGAAAACAGTCTATCTCTTATAACATTAACAAAATTTTTTTTTCTCTTTCTTATAACAATAGTCCTACCCCCAATTACGGAAATGAAATCTTATTCTTCTTTATTATTTATTTTTTGATGATAAATGAATTTTATTACGTGCAAAAAAATATTAAAAATGCTGGGAGTCGAACTGAGTACCTTCCGGATGAAAGGCTACCACTTCCCCATGGAAGGCGCCAATAATAATGATATTCGTTTTACAAAATTCAGTCCTTTGACAACAATAAAGTATATATATATATATATATATATATATATATAATATCAGTAGAAGATTATATTACAATACAAACAGGTAAATAGATAAATTAATGAGATAATTAGAATTATCTCAATTTTCAGGGTCGCTAGAAAATTATTGTTATTTTTAATCTTCCTAATTGGTACTGGTAGTCTACCAACATATAAACAGTAAATATATAAGCACTGATAATAAGAGTTAATATATATATATATACATATATTTTTCAGGATTTTAATATTACTTCTGAGTTATGGAAATCAATTAACACTATTTATCAATGAATATAGCAAGAAAAGTTAAAATATCCTCCTTTAATATGTATTTCTATAAGAGACACACTGATTTTTAATTCCGAAATTTAGATGAAAAACTTATAAGATTTTTTTCTTAACAAAAACATAAATCAAAATAAAAAATTTATTTAAATTTAAATTAAGTTTAAAATTTTAGCTTTTAATTCTGTTACAAAATGAGACAGTGTTTGACTTAATTCTTCTGGAAATTTATGAGAAACAATCAATAAAACATAAAAACTTTTTAAAGGTAATTTCATTCGTGCTAAGATAGTCTCTAGTACCTAATCATTATACGAGTATTTAAAAAAAAAAAATTGTTGAAAATTATAAATTGTACCATTTATGTATATTAAAAAAACGATGTGACGTGATTAAGCTTCCCAGAACTACCTCAACTTGAATGACGGTTTGCTTCAGATATCACTGCATAGTACATTACCAGATAAATAGATAATTCAGATATATAGATAATAATGAAGAATATAATAAACTTTCAGGAAGTATTCTAATCGTGAAAATAAAGAAGAAAGTTTACTTAAACATAAGTTTGGAAACATTTCATTAGCGAGTGTCGGCTGGCGCAATTCAGTAAAATTAAGTCAGACTCTAATTCTTGGGACCCAAATTAAGTCGTATATTTTACATGAAATATGCACCGAAATACCGAAGCAAAGATTGTGAGGCCTGGAATCGTCCTATACGGAAATTTTTAATGATATTTTCCCTGAACAGCACTCGTGCGATTCTATTGCAAAACCCGTAAACAAAACTTTCTGCATATTCTTCATTGGAAAATTTATAAGGCATTCTTTGATAATGACATACATGGACCGTTTCATTCAATTATTTAAATGTTTATTGCTGTTCAAATGCAATATTTTGAAGTAAATAAGAGGACTTAAAGTAAGTTGAATTGTAGAACAAACATGGCGTTATTGCGATCAACAGTTTGTTTTGTTGATATGAGGATAGTATATTTGTTATTTAAAGACTCAATCAAATAATGATCTGAGTGCACAGCCTAGATTGAAAGTCTATATATTACCTATGTGTGAAAACTTCGGTGTTAGAGGAAGGCGCGGAGATCTCGCTACTGCGAATCGGTTAATTTGGTAGCTGGGGATTGTAAGTTATGGTAGGAAGTAGTGATTGGACGAGGCCATAAAAAGGCGATAGTAGGTTGTATAAATACACTGATGGAAATGTCTGCCGAGACATTTGCATCGGTGGCATTCTGACAGAGGCCAAACCGACGATTGGGTTCTGTTATCAAGTTTAGGGAGATCTAAAAGACGACCTCCGGTAAGTTCATCAGGGCTTGGAACGGAGGTGGAGGTGGGACGACCGAGATCGTCACAGGCCAGGTGTATTTCTCTTCGAGGGTCAAGATGTTCAAATGCAGTATAAAAAACTTAATTGCTGGAATTAACTATTAGTATTGCCAACTAATGAAATAAATTATTTCAAATTAAGATAAAACGAATTTTTAATTATTTTTAAAGACGTCTAATAAAAATAATTTTATTGATGTGTTGTTTTATTTGATTTTTCTTATTTTTTTTTGTAAATTTTAATTTTTTATTTTTCTAAAAATATTTAATTCTTTTGTTTTGTAATATTAGAAATTCTGTTTCGTTTAATATCTGCCACATTTTGATATGTTTAATTTTTAATTAACTTAAAAATTTTTACGTTTGTATTTTATTGTCTGTCGACTTTATTCATATAATTTTACTAAGAATCAAGTTTTCTATCGGTTTTGTTTAAATTATTTTTGTATTTATTACCTGTCTAACAAAGTTATTTTACGACAAGCGTAAAATAATAGTGTTTTCCAACCCCTAATCTTTTGTCTTTTACTCCATATTTCTCGAAAACTGTTGAATGTAAAGTTCTGAGACCTATTCTTTTCAACTTTTCAGGTCTAATTTCATATAAAACCACAAAATTTACCCCTTAATTTGGGTCTCAAGAATTATAACCTAGCGTCATTTTACCGAAGGTGCGTAAATCAGGGCGAAATCTTTCACCAACCGAAACTTGCTTAAACATAGGTTCGGAAACGTATGTTTATATGAATTTTTTTTCTTTAATTTCACCAGCAGAAAAAACAAACAAAATAGAAAAACAAACTTTCTCCTAAAAGTTTGTTACATTCTTTGTGAATCACTCTGTATTAAATGGCAGTTCTTTGAATTGTCTTCTACCTTTTTTAAATATAAAAAATATATTTTATAATGAAATTTTATTTCTATAAATACGTTTAAAAACCAGTTACTGATTCGTGGTACATTTTTTAATTTTTAAATGATCCTTCTGATTGCTTGATTTTTCTCTCAATTTGCATCTTAAATAGAATTTTCTATATTGAAAAATTAACAAAGCGCATCCAATTTCTCTTATGATTATTTCATGAGGAATTTGCACGTGTAATAAGTATAATGAGCATGGAATATTAAATGTACGTCCAACAATTGTTTGGATTATGTTTTCAGGTATTTTTCAGATGTTCGGAGCATTTTTAAACGCCAAAAAGTGATTATTTAGAGCCATGTTAGGTTAGATTCTGCTATGCTTTCAATTTTAAACTTTTAAAAAATATTCACTGTTTCGAGACAGTTAATTTATTCAACCTTTTACTTTTTTAAGTCAATCCTCATCTATTAAACCATTAACAAAGCGGTCATTTATTTCGAGACCGCCTTTATTTTAAAATTCCCATCGATCAACAACAGAACCTGGAATTCTAAAAGTCATTATCATAGCCCCCAAGAACAAATTATCACTTATTTTAAGAATTATAAAACATCTTTTAAAGAATCTTCAAAACAAGCTTACCTACAGTCTCGCGTAAAGCTTTGAAAGAATTCTTCAATCTAACTTCAGGATTTACGTAAGTAAAATAAACTAACATTAAGTAAATTAATCGAGTGTAACTTAATCCCGAGTTGGGATTACTGAACTGGGGATCGAGTCCGACACTCCCCCATGAAGACCCCATGGGAAGTACGTAACTGGTAACCTTCGAAACTCATCGATAAAAAAAAAGTAAATTATAAAGTAGAATATTAACTAATTTAAGTAAATTAAACAGTTTTAAAAATATTTGGTAATACTTTTGTCATTGTAAATATAACTTTTATTGTTATTTCTACTCTATTATAGCAGTGTTGTTACACTGCTGTATTAAACAATGTTATATATTTCTGAGATTTTTTAAAAAAATTAAAGAATAGAACAGAGATCTATTATTTTGTTACAATTTATCAAACTATGTGAAATGGTGAGCGATAAAAAATAATAAAAAAATTTGTTTCATGGACTGTTTAAAAAATAAACGTAACATTACAATCATTATATTGAATTAAATTACTAATTAAGTGGGATTTATCCCATTGGAATTTTCAAAATATCACAAAAATTAAAATAAATGATTTATTCTGCTCCATACATAATAACACATTTTATATATTATATGTGATAAATTAAATTATAAATATAAAAACAAATCATAAAATAAAAAATAGATGTGGTTAAAAGTCATGTTAATTTAAATGCAAACAGATAAAATAATATTAAGGTAAATACATTAAATGTATAAAAATTACTACAAAATAATCACAGTTCAGAAGCTGCTGTTAAAAATTATTTTGAGCACATGATAATGTACGCGTTGAAACTGATAAACAAAAATCAGATGTTTTTTTTAATTGGTATTATTTAGAAATTCATTGACAGAATAACACTGCTTCCTTAAAAGAAAACTTTTTAATTGTATTTTAAATAAATTGCTGGGAAATTTTTATAGTGGTTCAGTAATTTATTAAAAATGGCAATGAAAGTATAGTAAGGCCTTTTTTTGTAAGCTGACACACTGGGTTGAGTAATACAAAAATAATTCTGTTGTCTGGTTTGATAGGAATGATGTTACTTTTTAAGAATAAATGAATATTCTTTGTAGCAAAGATTGCACATTTGTAAATAAAAACACAAAGATAAGCTAAAATTTTTAATTTTCTATATATTGGTCTACACGATTCATACTTATGGGCACGAAACAATGATCTGACTTCCCATTTTTGTATTTTTAAAACTAGTTCTGACTTTTTGAGTGATCTCCCAAGATATGATATTATACTTTAGACCGGAATATACGTAGGTATAATTAATTTTAATAACGATAACAAGTTTAGTGTTAGCTTAGGCTCTTTAATGTAAAACAATACAGTTTAATTTTATTACAAACGAAATCATCCCACAAGAACTTGTCATTTGATAAAACACCCAGAAATTTCACTTACAAGTAACAGGAAAACTAGATAGATGTAACAGAAGGTTACATCTATCCTATCTAAGATTGTAGTTGGTTGCATACAATCTATCCAGGAAGGAAGGCTGATATTTTTTGCACTTGGAGACGCTATTGGTGATAGGTTTTCTAAACCCTCGAATTCTGGGGTGGCGGGACAATAGGGAGGAGAAGTACACTCTACGGAAAATTGATGGAGATTTTATAAGAAAACCATCGCAGGAACCTCGTACCAAGCGGGTATCCGTTAGTTTGAAAGGTGCTTCATATGGAGATTTGGTTAAAAAGGTTAGAGGGACCACTGGCAATGAGATGGCTGAAGACATCATTTCAGTAAAAAGAGAGGCAGAAATTACTCAGTTGAATTAAGCGAAATTGGGTCTCCAAAAAAAAAAAAAATCTGGACATGATTAAAAGACTAGGGGCAAATATTGAGAATGCAATAATCACAGATGAACCGAATGCTAATAAATTGGTAGCCTTCCACGTGAAGGGTCTTGATATGGACTTATCCTTGATTTGGAGTCGGAACTAGTTCGTGCGATAAAAGAGGAGCTTAAAGAACAAACCCATGTTAAAGTCTCTTCTATTAGATCGGCCTACGGGCAAACCCAGAGAGCTACAGTTTTGGCCCCGACTCGTCGGGCCGTGCTGAATAAAATACAAAGGATAAAAGTGGGTTGACATTCTCTTGCACTTTTGGGCAAAGAGAAGAAGATATAAGATGTTACAAATGTTGCGGCTTGGGCCACCAATCAGCGGCCTGCATGAGACCGGACTACATGAAGTTATGTTTCAGATGCAGGGTGTCCTGACATCAGATAAAAGATTTCGTTGAATCGCAGAAATGACTGGATTGCGGCTGACTCGGACACAGGATTGGCAGTAGAACATGTCAATACAGATGGAAATGAGGGACGGGACTTTGTGCGCAAGATCAGAGATTATGGCATTAGTGAGAGTAACTTCTGAGTAGACTAAATTGATGACTACAGAGTGCAAGTATAATTGAATGGAGAAAAGACCCGAACCGGTAGGGGGTGCTTATATTTGCATAGGCATTCCCCATTTGAGTGGGCAAAGGGGAAGAAAAGACCGAGACTCGGATGAAGGGGTGGGGTCCGGGGACGGTATAACCGGATCCGGTACACTCCACCCCGGACGTTTAGGGCAAGCAATTAGAAGACCCAGAACCGGCGAGCTGACCTCCCATGCCAAATTTACAGTCAGTAGGGTGGGAGGCCCGTTAGAGGCATAGGACACCCCCTGGGCTGCACAATACTTAAGTGTAGGTCCGACCTAGGGGGTAGGGACGAGACAGAGAGAAAAAGAGAGAGAGAGCGAGCTAAAAAGTACATGGTCACAATCTATCCAGTGAATAGTTTTAGTTATCGTTATCATCAATGGAAATTCTATCCGCGAGATCAAAAATGTTACCTGTATCTGAAAAGCACATTGCAACGATTTTATCCGTACTTAAAATTAGTTGGTTAAAATTTATCCAGTGAATAGTTTTTTAACTCCGTTTCCGTATAATTTTCGATTATTTTTCAGATATAGATACATTTATATCATCTGCAAAGAGGATACAACAGTTGGCTCAAGATTTTGAGATTGGTCATGTGTAAACTATAAGAAAAAAGGGACCCCGAACACTTCCCTGAGGCGCTCCACCTTCTACATCTTGAGGTAAGAAGCTAAATTTCATTTATGTAATCTTATCAAAAGATGAAGTTTTAACTATTTATTTACGGTTGGTGACTTCGACTAACCGTATAGAAAAAAATAAGAAATTAGAAAATATAAATAAAATAAAAATAGTTTTATTTTTAAATAAAATTTGTAATAATTTTAATATTAATATTTTAATATTATTAAATAAAATTTTTAAATATAATTTTTTTTAAATAAAAAAATTAGAAAATAAGGATGATAACAGAATTATTTTACAATTTTGTAAATTAAATACTAATTCTCTAAAAAGGGGAATAATAACGAAAGTCTTAAGGCAATAATTCTTCTTTTATACTTGAAGTTACTTTTTTACAATAATTTTCCAGTTCTTGTAAGTAATATTAAGAAGAAAAAAATAAATAATCAAGTAATTATTTTGAGTAAGAATAAAAAAGTTTTGTAAAAAAATACAAATTTTTTTTGTATTAATACAAAAATAAATATCAATATTTATTATTAAGGCGTTATTATTCCAAAGTTACTTTTTTTTTTCTTTTTTTTTAACTTCCGGAACCACCGTTAGGTATATCTTCAGAGGATGAGATGAATGATTTGTACCGTGTGTGAAAATGACATGCCTGATCGAGATTCGAAGCCAGGACCTCCGGATGAAAGGCCGAGACGCTACCACTCGGTGCCACGGAGGCCGGCAAGTTACTTAAGTTTTGCTAACCTCCGTAAGAAATGAGGTTATACATTATATTGAATACAAAACCTGAAGGTTTCCTAACGCCTGGAACATCTCAGCAAATATCATCCTGGAAGGATTGAAGGGCGTGAAATAAGGTCAAATGCCAATAGTCTAACTACATTAAATAAATCGTTTCTCGTAGATCACAGAAGATTAACAATATTGGTACACTTTTACTGAATGTTCCTAGAATTTAATAATAGTTGATAATCATTAACATTAACCAAAAATTATAAAATAATAATAATAACATAATGTATGTATACTCGTATACACACATACACATACACACACACACACACACACACACACACACACACACACACACACACACACACACACACACACA
>JAAAKQ030159040.1:0-12771 GCA_010016005.3 Zanna intricata | reverse complement strand
TTTTTTTTTTTTTTTGTTTTGTTTAACCTCCGGAACCACAATTAAGTATTACATCAGAGGATGAAGATGAATGAATGTAATGCCTTGCAGTGATTCCAAGAAGGATGATGGCAAGGTGGTGGTTTAGCTTGATATGTACAGGCACACATACGCACTAAGTAACATCAAACAACTGTAGCAAGTCTGACATGCTCTATTAAAGTATCTGTAATAGGATTCCCCACCTCAAAGAAAAAAAACTGACTGATGAAGAAGGAACAAAGGTTAAGGAAAGTGAAGAGAACAGGTAAAGGATAGTCAAGCTATAGACTGCCTCTCACTGAATATCTTAACTCCTATCTTATTGTAATAAAGGGAAAAGGTGAGAAAAAAAATTATCTAAGTATTTAACACAAATTAATTATCAAAGAATTTTAAAGTAAATATCAAAGTATTTTAACACAGAAAACAGAAAGATGCTACATGGTTATAAGACTTCAATGCAACTTTTTAGAATTGTACTGACCATTATCATTAGAAACTACAGCCAACATGATAATTCTTCTTGTCAATTGAAAGAAAAGTGCAACCTGTATCATTTAACCTTTTAATAAGTGATTACTCAATAAGACTTTTATCATTTATGAGCTAATTCAAAGAGTAAAGATCGTCAGCTTATATTTAAATATCAGCAGGTCTGAACACAGTCTTATGCATGCAGGGCTATCTATTGTCTATTTACGAAGCCACTGAAAATGTTTTGATCAGTAGTCATTTGCCTCCTGGTGAACGCAGATCGCAATGTCCATAACAATTGTTTCTCCCACCAGTTGTGAAGTGCACGCTGCGATTCAATTTTTGCGTGCAAAAGGATCTTCAGCTGCTGAAATTCATCAGGAGTTATGCCTAATGTATGGACCTACAGTAATGAGTGAAGGAAAAGTTAGAAATGGTGTCGAGACTTCAAAAATGGCCACACAAATATGGATGACAAAGAGCAGAGTGGCAGTCGCAGTATTCAGACCGACGAAACATTGAACAAGTGAACCCAAAACTGTGATGTGATCAGCAATTGATGATTAATACTCTGATTCTGGCTGATGAATTTACACAAGTTGACTCTGGCTGATGAATTTACACAAGTTGAACACACCTCAATCTACACAACTGTCACAGAAAAGCTTGCATATTGGAAATTGAGTGCATGGTAGAACCGAAAGTGCTCACTGACTAACACAAACAACAAAGAATATGCAATGGACGAGCATTTTTGGACTGCTATCGACAAGATGGAGATAGCAGTCCATTGAAAAGACGGAGACGATTTTCCCACATTGTTACGGGTGACAAAATGTGGATATCCTACACCAACGCAGAATCAAAACAACCGTCAATGCAGTAGCACCATTGACCCTGAAACCCAAAATGTTGAAGCAATCTCTGTACTTGAGTCAAAAAATGTTGGCTACCATTTTTTTGGGATGAAAAGGACATCATTTTGGTTGATTTCATGGAACATGGATTAACAATTATGGTTGACATGTAATGCGAGACGCTCACCAAACTGAGACATGCGATCCAAAATCGACGACACGGGAAACTGTTGTCAAACATAATACTCATTCACGACAACGAACGACCTCACACTGCTGCCTTAACCAAGAAGTAGATTCAAGATTTTTGTTGGGAACGTTTTGACCACCTTCCATATAGTCTCAACCTTGCATCAAGCGACTATTTCCTCTTTTGCATTTGAAAATTTGGCTTGGTGGATAACAGTTTGAAAACGACAAGAAACTCAAGACTGCCATTGTCAACTGGTTCAATTTCCAGGCAGCAAACTTCTATCTAGAGGGGTTAAAGAATCTGGTGCAGTGTAATGAAAAGTGCTTAGAACTAAATGGCAGTTATCTGGAAAAGTGAAGTAGATATGTAGACTGTAAGACTCTAAGACTGTAAGTAAAAACTTTTTCTCATGAGTTAATTGTTTTTTAATGTCCTAACGGCCCTTAATTTATGAATATGCCATGCCACTCTCTGAGATTTTTTTAAAGATGTATTTAGTTCCAAGAGGGCCAAGATTTATCAGCTTACTTAGAAGCTATCAGTTGCACAGACACAACAGTTAAAATAAATTTCTTCTTCTAAATATATATTCTAAAATTAATTCAGAAACTTTTCAGTTAATTAGTCTTTCAACACAAAACAATTAACTGTGAAAAAACAAAAGAGATATAATGAATAATCAGAATAGAAACTGGAAATGTAAAATTCAGGTAAAAAGCACAAAGATTAAATTAAACTGTCTCTACATCCAGATGGTTCAACATCAGAAATTGTCTTATAGTGGATCTTCATAGTTACAAAAGCATGAAGTAAAGATGAAATGAAGATACACAATTCCACATTTAATAACCTATTTTCCACATTGAAGATAAATACTGGTTATAGATTTTGTTTGGAACAATAAGTATTTAAATTCTGTTGGAATTTAGTAGACAGTAACTGGACAAAAGGCTGGGACATAGTACAAGTATTAACACACTTCTTCATGGCTTAGAAGTAAATCTAAAATAACATCTGTTTTCATATCATAAATATTCTGAAAAAAATTGACATATACAAATATTAAACAATTCTCAAAGTAGAAAAAATTAATAAATATTTACATACATTGATTACCCTTAACATTACTACGAATGTACACCATACTGTTAACATAAATAACTAAATCATCTGATATTAACTATTTACCACCCTGAGTGCACTGTACATAGAAAAATGAAATATTCCAATGTTCACAAAAATTTATAAAACGTTAACAGAACAAGAAGAGATAGTGAAGGTGATGTTTTGAAAAAATTAATAATGGAATTAAATACCTCGCCCTTAATGTAAAACTTCTCGTGCTAGTGATGATGTTGAATTCTGAATTGGAGTCTTCCACTTGCGGTACAGTAACTTTCATTCCACTTAACGGCAATTCATAATTTACTCTTAGTCCAGTCATTGACCCATAAAATGATATGTACAGAAGACAGTCGTTCAACTTTTTAACAAAACAATTTATAATTTCTGACATCAGTAATAACAAGTAAAATAAAATTTAACCAAATTAAAAATAAGTTAAAATTAGATTGTATTGTTTTGTTTTAATAAATATTAGGAGGCTACTAATTTTAAGTAAGCCTTCCGGCCTATGTGGCGCGAGTGGTAGCGTCTCGGCCTTTCATCTGGAGGTCCCAGGTTCGAATCCTGGTCAGGCATGGCATTTTTCACACATGCTACAATTTATTCATCTCATCCTCTGAAGATATACCTTAACGATAGTTCCAGAGGTTAAAAAAAAAAAATTTAAGTAAGCCAAAAGCCAGGCTTTTTTTATACAGCCATTCAATAGGTCCATAGGCAGATACACCAAGCTTAGAAGACATAGTACTTCTATGGGTTTCTACATCTTTGGTGCAAATCCAATGGGTGTTTTGTCACAAATCTGGAGAACACTGCCTCAGGTATTGAGGAAGGAATAAATGATAAAAAATGATCGACCTTGGCTTGCAATGAGGCAAACAACCCACTCCTCTCATAAGAGAGCCTCAAGGCCTTCCTTCAGGTTGTAGGCATCCATCTCCCTCACAATCCCGCACAGGTCATAATATTTTTACTCAGGATAAGAGCAACACATTACTGATGAATAATTTTACATTTAACAGCAAAAGTATATGTTCTAACAAACTGATTTTCCTCTAGACATTAAACAGCCAGAACCAAAAAGCTGGTTCATGTATCCTTAAGGAAAGCCATCGCCCATCCCTAGAATTATGAGATGGATTTAAGTACTTAAACAATGAGTTTGGCAAGATTCCAACCAAAGGGTAAATGAGCAATAATCAGCTTTAATGAGCGATGATCTGCTGTTAAAGGCTACTGAAATCATAGAATAACAAAATATTGCACGACTCAATGATTCTCTTTATAATATAAAATTTCAAAATGATTGTAAAATTTTTAATTAAAAATTTAAAAGGGAGTTTCTATATGGCATTGTAACTGAAGCAGTGTCTTATTTGTAAACAAATTTCAATATTAAACAGCTGGAATATTTATTTTGACTCCATGTTGTAATGAAACTGATAACATAAAAAAAAACCATGATTGTTGTGAATAAAAATTCATAAAGAGATATTTTAATAAGAGAGAAATTATAGCTTGAAAGCAAAATATGTCCACTCTACTCTCTCCAACCGAGCTCCTTTATTAGTAGGACTGCGAATCCACCATCAAAGGAGTCATTCAGAATATAGTATTCTTCTTAGTGTTCTAATCCCAGTCAGACATGAAATTTTCTCACACACATAGTAACAATTACTGGACACATCAGTCTGTTACTGTTTATAAATAAATATATTTTTAATAACATAAAGCATTTCAAAATTATTTTTTAGATTTTTATTTTGTGCTTATTAAACATTATATATTCTGCTACTATTATCATTATTGTCGTCTTCATCACCATCCCCACTGCTGCCATTGCCACCAACACATCATTATTATAATTATATTATTATTCTGGAATACCACTTTTGTATGCTGTTGAATGACATTTCCAAAAGATATTTTGATATTAATATCTATGAAGATAAATCTGCGGCTGAATTAAGTTTATTTTACACAATAAAATGATTAAAATTTTTGATAAACAAATGACTAGAGGACATAAAAGCATATACTAATATTTTTATCACTGTGAAGTACATTCTTTGTGAGTAGGGTACACCGTAGACCATATAGTTAATGACAGACTGAAAATATATAAATGAATTTCCCTTTATAAGCTTCACTATTTCTTTTTAACTAACTATCCAAATTTATAAAATGATGATTTCATTTTAATTATAAAGAACAATACTGTTCTAAAATTGCTTTTATTTAATTGTTCAAGCCGGAAATATTTTTCAACAGCTCATTATAAACAAAATCATTAATGAATCAAAATAAAATTTGATAAGAGTAACTTTTGATAAAAGTCTATCTAACATCTAACCAATCTAAAATCTGTAGATGACAATTATATATGTCAATAATTTTGATAAATTGTAAATCTTATTAGTCGATAAGATCAAAGGTTAAAAGGAAGTTGTACTACAAATAAATTCATCAAAAATAAAGATAATGATCAATGATCGAGTGATAAATTAGAGCTATATCAGAGTTCTATTTATTTATCTAGATCAATGTACGCAATTTTAGCTGGCATTAAACAATATATCAAGTCAGATAAAAAAACTTTTCATTAAAACTTGGCATTAATTAAATCTAATTTTAAAAAAATACATTTAATTTATTCAATTTAAAAAAAAATACATTTGAGCATATTCTGCCCAGTAAATAATATCTCTAATTAAACATGGACATTTAATAAAAATCATATTAAGGGCAGCAGAACACAAAATAAAAGAAGTATAATACGACTGGAAAAGTCAAATAGGACAGCTGTTATGAGATGTTACTGAAATAAGTAATGTAATTGACTAGATAAACTATTTAAAATGGCACCGGGCAGCTAATAAAGCAAACAGAGGATGAACATTGTAGCAAGTTGATGTAACCGGTTTCTAAAAAAACTGACATGAAAAAGAGGAATAGCTGCCAACAGATAAGACAAAGAGGTTAAGAAATTAAAAACACTGTCTAATTTAACTTAAAAAAAAAGGTGGCCTAATAGAAAGAAGTGGAACTATGAAGAACAATGTAATTATAAATGCAGTAAAATACTAACTGTAAATTTAGAATGTGACTCAATATATTTGATGAAATTATTCGTAAGTGATATCATACTTTGTGGGGTGAGGTATCTGCAATTTATAATATTATATTAAATAAAAACAAATATGTATATATACTAACAAGTATAAAGTATCGCAATTGGTTTTCCTTTCTGCTCAGCTTACACAGCTCACCTTCTTTTATAAATCTCCTCCATGGTTGAATTATCTCATAATTACCGAGTTGAGATTGCAGTTGTAATAACTTACACAAATGATCCTATATTTGAAAAATGCAGTTAAAAATTTATATCAGCAACTTACTATGACTATTAGTTGACCTTAACAACTTGATTTAAAATAAATACAGAAACATACATTTAACACTTACATTACATTAAATAAATTTCACCCTTTTTTATTTAAAAAAAAAAAATTAATGACCAGCTAGACCAAAATAAAAGATAATTAATCATCTAATACAGGAATTTCACAGATTATAATTTATTAAAAAAGTGAAATTAGCTATCAAAAGAAATTTTAAATAATTTAATTAACTATGTTATTATAATGAAAATTTTAATTATTATATTACAATGTAATAATAATAATAATATTATAAAAAACTTTTCATTTTATATTTAAGTCATCTGTGGTCAACCGGCAGCATGCATGCCACTTGTGGCATGCAGGGTCATGGAAAGTGGCATGTGAGAGTAATAAAAACCTTTTTGGAATGTCAACTTTAGACAAAAAAATAGAATCTGCCATAATTTGAGAACATAACCAAAATAATAATTAATACTCTTGATTACATTAATAATTATTACTCGGTTTTCAATAGAATACATGAATATTCAGATTTAACATAAACATTTAACATAAACATTCTTTAGTTGCGACATATTGTAGTTAACACTCACGAGTCACCGGTATGTATAATTTTTATTTCCTTTGAATTATTTTTGTACTGCTTTACATTGGCGCCCACACATGTCTGGTAGACAGTGCCAATAAAACAGGTGCCCAATAGCTTTGATAACTCGCAGTTGTCTTAGGTAACCTGCACAGCAGTCGTATGAAGTTGATATTTTGTTTAATAATCAAAATACATCAAAGCCAGTTTGTTTCATTTGTAGTGCTAGTGTAGCAGTGTCAAAAAAATTTAACTTGGGGTGACATTTCAAGTGAAACCATGGAAATTTTAATGAAACGTATCCTCTTGGTTCATCTTTGAGGATGGAATTTGTTAAAAAAAAGAAATCCTTAATAAGCCAACAAATGGTTTTTCAAAAAAAAAAAGAACAAGAATTAACAACAGCCAAAACCTCTTACAAGATTTCTTTACTTCTAGAGCGAAAAAAAATGTTACTCTGATGGAGAAAAAATGATCAAAACTAATCTGACAAATTTTGCTAAGTACACTTCAGATGCAAAAATCAAAAAGTAGTGGAACAAACTGCCCTTTCACTAAATACAATGATGCGTCGAGTAGATAACCTGACTTGTGAATGTTAATATGAAAATTGTGTCTGGATTAGCCTCAAGTAAATATTTTTCTTTAGTTGTTGATGAGATAATACTGACATTGCTCACTTAAGTACTTTTATGCATTGTGTCAGTGAAAATGTTTGTTTATCAAATCATGAAGAACTTTTTGACTTGCTGCAATTAATAACAATAAGAGGTATAGACATCTTTAATGAAATAAAATCAGTCAATGAGAACAATAACTTACCATGGGATAAATTAAATAGCATATGCACAAATGGCGCTCCAGCTACGATTGATAAAAATAAAGGTGGTTTATCACTATTTGAAAGTCAAGTAACTAAAAAGTAGACATTTTTTAGTATCACTGCATACTAAAAAATGCACTTTGTGCTAAAGATATGAATCTACCTAATGTTCTTGATCCAATAGTTCAGTGTATAAACAAGATTCAATCATGCGCACTTGCCAAGAATTTCGTTGTTTCCCAAAGAGGTGGAAGAAAGCAGTAAAATAATCCTGTATGGTAAAGTATGCTGGCTTTCAACACGCAAGGAACTTAAGAGATTTTGGAATCTTTATGAGAGTGTCTTACATTTTTTGGAAGAAAAAGGTGAACTGCACAATGACTACTTATTTCTAAAAAAATAAAGATTGGCTATGGGATATGGTGTTTCTTATAGATATTATGGGACATTTGAACAATTTAAATGAAAAACTAAAAGCTAAAGATCGTTTGTTTCCAATGTTATTTAATTTTATATCCTCTTTTAAAATTACACCTTCTCTTTTTTTACATGATTTTAAAAGAAAAAAACTGATACATTTCAAGTGAATGATACAGTTAGCGATCAAACTTGATAATCTTTCTGATTATGGTAGATATGAAATCTTAATTTCTAAATTAAAAGTCTCATTTGAAACAAGATTTCCAAAAGGACAATAAAAATGTTGAACTTTTTATCAACTTCTTTTCTATCGCTATTGAAAACTTGTGCCACAAGCCAAGTGAGACTTGAACAGAATAGTTGGTCTTCAGTACCATAATGCTTTTAAAAATAAATTTAAGGAAGTAAATTCAAGGAAGAAAATTATATTGGGTTTTGGAAATTTCTCTCAACTACTGATTTCTCAAATTTGTGAGAGTTTGCTCTGAAATTTTGTTGTAGGTTTGGCTCTGCATATGTTTGAGAATATTTATTCACAATTATGAATATGACAAAAAAATAAATTCCAATCAAAGCTAACTGATTCTCATCTAACAAATTTGTTATTGTTAGCTTCTTCAAAAATCAACCCAAATAAAGCTGAAATTGTAAAGACCTTGCAAATTCAAAAACCTCATTAGAAATAGTTTCCTTTCTGTAGAAATAGTCTGCCACTTAAAAACAATTTCAGAGAAAAATGAGATTTTGGTAGGATATTATTTCTGAATAATCCTCATTACTACTTTTATTGTAATTTACATCAATAATAATTGTGCAAGTTTGAATTAATTTTTTACACTTTATAATTATATTTTGTAATACAGTAGCAATGTTTATATGCAACTGTCAATAATTCATTGTAAAATTAAATATTTTGACTCATTTTTTTAAATCAACAAATTAATATTACATTAGCATCATAAATTTGTACAATACCTAATTAAATTGAAAAATATTTAACATGAAATATACTACCTGTGTATTTGTAACCATCTGAATAAAAGTTATTTTGAACAGAAAAATTTTTCGTTTAATTTTTTTTCATTTTTGTTGTTGCCTGATGTGACATTTAGGGTAAAATTTAAAAAATAAGTCTGTGAAGAAGATTATCACTTAAGACGCAAGTAAAGTCATAAGATTAAAGAAAAACAAAAATAGAGGCTGAAAAGAACTTGAGCATGAAAGTGGCACTCTTAAGATTTAACGCTCAGAAAGCGGCACCTTATTGAAAAAGGATAGCAACGGACGGTTAAGGGATTAATTTTTAGATCTAGTTATTTATAAATAATAGTTTTAATTAACTTAAATTATTACTTAACATTCCAGTCAAGACCTAAGGAACCTTGCAAAATTTATAATCACTCTGCTACAAAATATGCAATATGTAAACAAAAATAATGTGAAATATTGGGAACACCTAAAAATCTGTATAAAATTAATGTATTACAAAAAAATATTTAATGGAAAATTAGAAGAATGAAGAATACGTATCAAAAGTCTGAGTATTAAATAACCAATCCAAAAGAAGAATTAAAAATTTTTAATTATAAATTAAGTAAGTACAGACCAGAAATAGTACATTTCTAAGAGCATTGAAAAAATATTTTATTCCTAATATAGAAGGCAGGAAAAAGAATAGATTTTCAGAACTGTTACTACAATACACAAGTCCGTCACACAAACCATCATTAGATGAAATTAGGAAGGGGTATTTGGGAAATATTTGGAGAACAAGAAATAGATATATTAAAGGGGGGCCAACTGGCCTTACGGATGAAATTTTTTCAGATTAAATTGAAATGTACACAATGTACAGATGAATTTAATTATAAGCTGCAATTGCATTTTTCATTTCATTTATTTTGTCACAACCTTCCTTTTACTCGTGATTAAAAGATTCCATTTTATTTTTGTGACATCTAATTACAATAATTATCTTCTTATATGATACTACTGTATCGTTATTAGTTATGTATAGATGTCTTAAATCATGAAAAACTAATTTAAAATATGTAATATACAAAAATTTATGACTAGTATTATTTCATTTTAAAAATCATTATGTACAAAATATAGATTCAGTAAGAAAACAACAATTTTTCAACATAGAAACAAAAACTAAAGATATTTAAACAGTAAAAAATATAAAAATGATACCAACACTTACCCCATTTTTAATACTTTTATTAGCATGGTTTGCAACATCAGAAACAATATTAAGAGCAATTTGAGTGTCATTATAATCAAGAGATTCTTCATCTAAATGTGCTAAATAATCATCCAGTAATAATCTATACTGAGGTATTCTCTGAACAGGTTTTAACATATAGTGCTTAACAGATAATTTCTTACACCTATCCGATAACTCAAAAGACTTCATCGCTTTAGCAAATCTTGGGTATTTATGGCAACAATCATCTAAATGATTACACTGACTCTCAAAATTTTGAATGTAAACAGAAAATAGTTTTAAGAAAGGCCCCTTTTTTACAATGACATCAGAAATTTTTGGAAGCTTACTCCAATCATTAATTCTACTTTCTAAGTCAAATAACAAATCTTGACTGAGACTTAACAACTGAGGTAAAGAAGCAATAATTCTATCAAATTCATCTTCTGGAATTACTGGACTTTTAAAATCTTTACAATAAACTTTTAAAAAATTCTTAAAATCAAAGCATAATAATTTTAGTACATCTATAAAAACTTTTTCAGAGGTCATCAATTCTTGAGCAACAAAAAATGCCTTCCGCTGCTTCCTATCAATAGGCAAACTATCAGTGTTTAAAACAGATTGCTGATCGATTTCACTGCTCTCCTCTGACACAGAACTCCTGTTATTATCCGGATCAAAGTTCAAACTGCACATCGGCACTTTTAATGACTTGTCATCAGAGATTTGACCCTGAGAAACATTTTCTATGTTCTCATTGGAATCAACAAATTCTGTCTGATCACAGTAAAACAAACAACTTTCTCGTTTATCTTTTTGTTTGTTTCCCTTACCGAATGAACCAAACCATGTAGACAACCTTCTTCGAACTGAAACTGATCCTTCACCAGATTCACTTTCAACACTATTATTTAATTTGTCTTGTTCATCTTCAGGCCAATATTTAGCCATAACATTTTCTTCACTCTCTACTCTTTTTGTCAAATCACTACTTTCAAACTTGCTTAAAGAATGCAGAGGAGTAGCAACAGGTATTGTTGTTTCTAAGATAGATGCCATACTGCTTTCTATGCTTAACTGATTCCGGTTGAAATTCTGCTCTGACTGAATTAACTCTGTCTTGGAATTATCATCTTCTGTTTTATGAACAGAATTATTTAAACTGTACAAAAAAGACTGATTACGTGAGTCTTCTAAGGATGAATTAATACTGGAATTATTAACTGCATTCTGCCTTTCATCTTGGACTAAGAAATCTGATGAAATTACAGTAAAAGAACCACATGAAGAATCGCTTGATTGTGAGTCCAATTCCCCACCAAGAGACTTATCTAAAAGAGTCAGTGATGTTAAATCTGGTTCAGTACAAGTCCATTCAGGTAGTGCTGAAATAAACTGCGTATCACTATGTTTATTACTGCTGCTACTGCTAACAATATGGTCAATAGTCGCATCACATTCTTTACATAAATCATCGATCTGGTCACTAGCATTACTTTGTGACGTTTTATCTATACCTGACGATTCAAAAATATTTACATTATCAGCAACTTTTGTACAAGGTTCATTAAAATCAAAAATATTATCCACAAATGAATTATCACAAACACTATCCAGTTTTTTATAATGTACACTTTGATTTTCAGCTAAAAAACCATCTGTTTCTATAACTTCAACTGGTTGAATCAAATTATATTCACAAATTGAAGAAGATTCAGAAGACTCACAACAGACTTCACTTTTACTTGCATCAGATATTTCAGCACCACCACCATCAACAATATTTTCAGAATCAAATATTTTATCAGTCGATAATGCAATCGAGGAGAAACATGGATGTGAAGAATAAGATACATTATAACATGTTTCAATCAACAGCTTTGGCTTGTTAATGCCCTGTGGCTTTGGCAACAATGGAGGCTTTTGATCCCTTGGTAGAGTAGAGGAATACTGCTTTTGGGCAGGAATACTTTTCAACCTGAAAAATAATTAACAGAGATAAAATACTAACACATAAAGCAAAATTTTAATGTTCTTAAATTTAATCGGTAATAATATGTTATTGCAAAGAAGTGTGCATTTTATAAATTTAGAATAATCAACTACTCAGCAAATTTTACAATACTAATGATGAAACATCAGAAATGTGTAATAATCAATGAAAAAATTGCCAGAAATAATAAAAATTTAAGAATAAATAAATTTTTAGACCCTCACATGCTTTTTAATCAGGTCTTGACCATGACAATAAAATGGATCCCTAACAATCTATAACTCAGGAAACATCTCACAGAGCTGTATTCTAAATGATAAAATCATGTGAAATAATGATGTGATGGCAATAGCGAGTATATATCACTAAATTTATTCTGTTACCAAAATCTAAGATGGTTCTATTTTCTGTTCAGCCTCTGGAAACACCATAAAATATTACTTGAAAGAATGAATGAGGATGACTGTATGAAGATAAATGAAATGTAGTCTTGCACAGTCTCAGGTCGACCATTCCTGAAATGTATGGTTAACTGAAACCCAACCACCAAATGCCGGCCTCTATGGCCGAGTGGTAGCATCTCGGTCTTTCATCCAGAGGTCCCGGGTTCAAATCCCAGTCAGGCATGGCATTTTTCACACACGCTACAATTCATTCATCTCA
>JAAAKQ030159028.1:0-12771 GCA_010016005.3 Zanna intricata | reverse complement strand
TACCTGTCCTTCCAATATCAAAGCGACTATTCCAGGATGCCTTAATACGTGCCCTATAAGTCTGTCTCTTCTTTTAACTATATTTTTCCAAATGCATCTTTTTTCATCGACTTTTCGCAAAACCTCTTCATTTGTAACTTTATCCACCCATCTGATTTTTAACTTTATCCTATAACACCACATTTCAAAAGCTTCTAATCTTTTCATCTCAGGTAAAAATCTATTTAAAGATTAAAAAAGTACAATCGTACAGAAATTTTACTGTACAAAATATAATATACAAATTCCGAAAGGATCAATTCACAGTTCACTGGCCGGTAAAAATTGTTTGATTTATTTAGCGCAACATTCTAACATATGAAAAGATAAAATTAATTATATATATATATATAAAATATACACTCATAAACCCTCATTAAAATTCACAAAAAATAATGCTTCTTAATTCTTGCAAAGTTAAAAACAAATAGCTATTAATTTAAAAGAACTATTAAATTAACGCCGGCATCGAAAGGTTGAAATTAAGAAAACAATTGAACAGTAATATATTTTATATTTTAAGAGCCTCTATGTCTGTATCTTATATTAGTTATATATTTATTTTATATTATTTTTATCTGTATTACATGTTTATTTTATATCTTAACCCTGAAATTAAATTCACTATAAAAATATGCTTTATATTTATTTAAAATGTGAATATACCTTACCAAAAAAATTAAAAAAAGGGGCCGTTGGTTAGAAATACAAAAAGCTAAAGACTTATTTAAAAATATCTTTAAATAAAATACGGAAAAAATGCATTGAAACAATAAAAATCTAACACGAGCACGAAGCAAAAAAATAAAAAAAAAAACATGAATTTCAGTCGTAAAAAATACATACATACAATAAAACACTGACTACATTAAAATATTTGAAAAACATATTTTAATAATTACAATTCTTCTTTACTTCTCTGGCAACAGCAAAAATAAACATAAAAATATTGTTGAATACAAAGTATTACATTGGAATTTGTCAAGCCACATATATATATATATATATATATATATATATACATATATATATATAATAAAAGGTTACGCTACTATCTACTTGTATTTACTTTTTAATTAATTTAATAATGCCTGCTAAATAGCATTTAAACAAATATGAAGTCACGATTGAAAAGGCTAGTAAAGGGCAAAAATATTCCTTAAAAATATATTTATAATACATCGTAAATATATTATATATATATATATATATATAAATAAATATATGATATTAATTTAAATATATATTAAATAAATTAAAAATATTTTTGGCTGAAAAATATTGTTTAAGTTAAAAATAATCTTTCCTATATTCTTCAAGTATTTAAATCTCCGACAACTGTTTTACTTTATATGTTAGGAGAAACAAAAAAAAAAAAACAAATCTGGTGTATAAATATTTGAATAAAAACATTTCATAATTATATAAATAATGGTTACGCGAGCTATTCAGAGGACAAGAAAAAAAAGTGATTCAAACGTTTACTCAGTAGTATCAAGAAAAATGTCGATCGTAAATGCGTAAAATATAAAATAAGTGATTTTAATCGATATTAATGTACTAAATAATATATGCAGTAGTGATGAAAAATTACGTGAGGTTAGATTCAGAAGGGAGTATAAAAAAAAAATATATATATATATACATTGCAGGACACATGTGGGAGGAAACGGCAGGCCCTATAACCTGCCATTTCCTCCCACAAGTATCCCCAAACAACCAGGTTAGAACATATAATGGGGAAAAACTGCGCAAGCAGAACAATCGTAAACCTTTGTACGATGCACGAATTCAATTTATTGCAGATAGTATAATAAACAAACACAGAACATCTATGGAAGAAAACATAAAATAAAACACGGTACTTTCTGATTAAACGGAGACCACCTGGTTTCAGAGGGAAGAATGTTATATTAAAAAAAAAAACTCAAAATATGTACACACATTATAGGCCTTAATTCATATCATATAAAATTTTCGAAATTTTACAAACTACCTTTATGCGTGAACAGAGTTGGAAAACTTAACGATGTCGCCGATGAGCTCGTTGAATATGTTACCACCGGCCGTCATCGCCAGATGTATTCAACCAAATACGAATCTAAATAGTGACGAGCTGTATGCCTATGTTTTTTGTCTGCGTTTTTTTTTTTGACCTTAACATAACCATGTAACTTGAGTAACTTAACCTTGACCGCGATAAGCGCCAATCTATTAATAAAATATTTTCTTCAACATAGAAAGCAAACGAATCTAATGTTACAATCGCACCGTGTTGTGTTAAAGAGGCCTCCGTTTATTCAGAAAGTACCTAAAACACAAAACGTAGAACGAAGATACAAGTTATTTCAATTCCCTCGCTGACAATAACATTATTGAAGGCTCTGTAATTGCATTTAAAAATGTCTTATGCTAATACTAAAAACGTCAACGCGTTCTGCAAACTCATTCGAAATTACAACACATCTTTCTGCAGGAGCTATTATCGAATTAAGTGTGTAGTAAACTGCCTGTAGTGTAAAAGATTACCATATCAACCCAACTAGGAAGACGAATGTTTCTATAAGCGAGTGCAAAGACTTGTATAAAAAAGTGCAGAAGCCTTTTTTCAGTGCCCATGCAAAAATCTAACCTTATTCGTGGCACAGACCAATGTAAAGAACAAGAGCAATAATAAAACCTCTACAGACACGAATATCATAAAACTTCTATATAATAACAATGATTTTTTTAAAGTATCAATTAAAATATATTTAAGTACATATTAAATAAAATTAGAAGAAATGCAGATTTTATCGAATTAATATACCTACCTACCTACCTACCTACCTACCAATAAAACTTCGTCGATAAATATTGTTTTTCTTATAAAATCATTTTTAGGTTAAATTTTAAATCGATCTCTAAGCTAGATCTTTACTAGAAATGGTAGCACATTAAAAGTAACAAAATAGTTGTGTTTCCTGGTTCGATAGTCGTTTTGTTTTTCAGGAGTAAGTGAAAGATAGATTGCGTATACGTAAATATAAACGCAATAAAAAAAAAGTTATTTTTTTAATTTATTCAAAGTTACATTTTTTGTTAATCGAGTTAATATATTCAATGCTATCACATTTACTAGTGACGAACACAGATTTTTTTGAACTGAAAATTGATTCATAAATAACATTTTATATATTGTGAAATTTTTATAGAACCTAAAGATTGTAAAGTCACATCTTAAGACGGGAATTTATAAAAACGTGAAAACCATTTAATACGACTAAGAACTAGACGTTCTACAACGGACGTTAAAAAACAACAGTAGTTGAGTATTGGTTCTATTCTAAATTTATTCTATTCATTTTTTCCTGCTGCTGTGAGAGTAAAGAGCACTTTTTTATAATAGAAAGGAAAAAAGTCTATTGCTTTATATCCCAGTCTTTCATAAAGCAACACATGTAATACATTCGACGTACAAGAGATACCAGTTCTCTAAGAATGGTGGTGGTCACGATATAGGTTCTATTTCTTGGGCTGAAAATAAACCTGCATTTAGGTGCGTCTTCTTCAATTTTTCTATTTAGCGTTCCGAATTACCGTAACATATTACTTCAGAGGATGAATGGGGATGATATGTATGAATGTAGTCTTGTACAATCTCAGGTCGCCATTACTGAGATGTGTGGTTAATTGAAACCGAGCCACCAAAGAACACCGGCATCCACGATCTAGTATTCAAATCCACACAAAAGTAACTGCCTTTACTAGGATTTGAACCTTAGAACTCTCGACTTCGAAATCAACTGATTTGCGATGACGAGTTAACATTAGATCAACCCGGTAGGATGAGTTATTTAGGTGGGTCTGACACAGTCATATCTTGATGAAGAAGGTAACAAAAACCAATCGATTATAATTTTCCTTAGCCCACCGGATGCTTATTATTCTTGAAAATGATTGTGTTACTCTCAAATGGTTATGTCATGATACTTAATATAGAGGCCTACAATAAAAAAGTACCCGATGAAGGGATAAAGTGATATCAAAGGAGCGCTATATCGAGAAGGATTATTAAAAAAAAAATTACTGGTGCGCGTTTTTGCATTATCAAAATAATTGTAGTAAGAATTATGCGATCGAACATTTTTGGAAAAAAATTCAAAATAAAACACCATTTCAATTATTTTGAGATATGTTAAAGAATAAAATACATGTTTGTATAAATGAGGAATATTTAGGATGGGAACAATTTCCAAACCTTAATCAAACTGGTAACAGTAATACTCGTATATCACCTCTATCCCTGATAGTAGGAGTAAGATAATTCTTTTAATTCTTGGTTCATTTTAAATATTTAAAATATGTTGTTTTAGATAAAAGAAAGTGGTATGCACTATGCGCACAACATTATGTATACAAGTAATATAATTACTAGATTAATTTTACATAATAAGTAATTTTTTCCAATAGGCAAAGATATTTTTCATTTCAAATATTTTTAACTTACAGTTAAATAATGTTAACTTTGCACAAGGTTGGCGGCTTTGGATTTTAATTTTTATATTTTTTTATGGTTTTATATTAAATATAAATAAATCTCGACAGGAATATATATATTTAGATAAAAAAAATAAAATAGTTTTAAGAGGAAACAATATTCTCGAAGAGATCAGTTGAATTTTAAGCTTTAATCAAATCGCAAGAAAGTTCAACAACACCGATACCAGGTTTTTTCTTATAAAATGAGTTCACTTGACTTTTACTTATTTCTATTTATTTGTACACGTTTGACACTCCCCTTATTAAACCGAAATTTCTGGTTGAACGATACCGTGGACCCAATCAGAATCAGAATTGCTTTAAATAGATTTTACATTCACGTTAAGTAAATTCAACTGCACTCACGAACATGAATAGAACGTTACATACACATGCAAGCAGATATTGTAAGATTTCTGGTCTATTACAGGTTTAGGGAAATATTTTTAAAACTAAAATCAAGTAAATAATAATAAAAGAACTGTGTAGAAAAATAAAAACCAGAAATATAGAAAGGTTAAGAAAAAAACCGAATCAAGAAAAGATTTTGTAGCTTAGTCACTTGCTCTTGTTGCTCGATTCCTCGTCTAATTTGCAACGTTTCAATGCGGAAGTATTTTGGAAAACTACAGGATTACTCTATATTAAAAGTAAACGGTTTTTAGTTTGTATTTTTAACGAGGCAAACTGTAGTTTCCTTTGAATTTAAAATTTGTATTTCGCAAATAGGCTTAAAAGAAACATTTTAAAATTTATGCTGTTATTTATTAAATGGTAGTATTGGTCCTTCTTTAATTACAATATTAGTTTTAAAAAACATGGAAATATTAATAAATAAATAAATTAAAAAAAGCGAAATCAGAAAAATACTACAATATCACCAAAGTTCTCACCATCCAGTTTTGAATTTTAAAAACTCTGTACTACTTTTCAGTAACATATTCTCTTTTTTTAATAAGTTTTTAAACATTGTTTTTTAGAATTTATTTTTGAGAAAACAAGAATATGGAAAAAACCTGTGATGCACAGAACAATTTTCTTGAAAAGGCTCGGTGGAAAATACCGAACGTTAAACGTGTTATAGTACCCAACGTGTTACTGAATAGTTAATGTTCATTTTATTCGATACTTACGTCTTAAATCAAAGTGTAATAATATTTTAAATAAATAAATCCTTAAAATTATTTGTGATCTTATACGCGTTTCGGTTATTTTCACTTAATATAATTATTAATTACATTTAGTTATTATCAAAATGAAATGACTTACGACGATTATCCCGTTACGACGACTGATGAATTAAAAATTCAAGGTGAAGTATAATAATTGACCAATAATTTAGCATAAATAAATTAATATCAATTTATTAACAGCACTACAGAAAATCATATATAAGTTAACAGTACAGAACATTAAATTACACTTACCAGTGTTATTACTGGATACTCGATTTTTCTTTTAACTTAATTATCCCAAATACTATCAAGGTACGACTCGAAGGAGAAAAATATAGTAAATAATCTTGTCATCGATATACAATTCAACAATCTCTCCGCAAAATAATAATATAACATCCTGCTATATGAAGCTAAATATGTAATGACGAATATATTTTCCTTAAAATTCACAAGATGAAAACTTAAAAAAAAGCCAGGTAAATATATTTAGAAAGATCTCAAAAACTAAAATATAATGACAACAACAGAAATTGGTAACTCTTTGCTAATAATGCTATATAGGAAAACTTAAAAAAATAACAGAACGAAGAAAAGACTCATGTCTGTGATTTTCTAAAATACTTTACTCACATTAGTCATTCATTGAATAATATAAATATTTATTGAATTTACGATGATGTTTTTTCAGATATTTACAAAAGTAAATCAATAAAATTTAAGATTGAACTATACGAACATGAGCTGATGAAAGGGCTTTAAAATCAACACAAATATCTTAAGGAAAACAAACAATTACCATATTCTTAAGTAATCGATATTAATATCATTGATAGTTTAACAGTTACCCGTTAAAGTTATATCAAACTTAAAAAATTTGAAATTTTAATTTCGATTTATTCCATTTAATATAAAAATAGACCTTAGTGTTTCTTCATGTCTAAAGCTTCAAGAAACAGGTAGTGGACTGCAAGGGAAGTTATATAAGAAAAAGAAAGATAACAAACTACAACCGTTTACAAAAACATTGATTTCTGAACAAATGCCACGTTCGCAAGCAAACAAAGGTTTCCAGTAGATGATCATTACGTGTAGTAGAGTAGTGCTTGAGAACGAACTTCAAACCGCTCGTAGCTAGTGAGTAGATTATAATCTCCTACGACCTTAGATTGACAGTATTGACAATACCTATGCAGATATTTCAACCCTGAAAACATTAAATTGATACATCCTTATGCTAAATTCAGTCGATGTCATCTCCAAATTCAATACGTTCATTTGTAAATAACAAAAAAATAGTATCAGACCTACTTATCCTTTGTTTTATAAAAATGTTAAAGATACAATTGAATTTCAAATATAATGCTATAAGGAAGATCAAGACTAGTTCAGTAAGATAACGTAAGATACGTCCAATTGAGAAATAACTGATATATTTATTGATCTACTTGGTTTTCTCCAACCAGTTTTCCAGCTACCGCCAGATCTGGGTGTGTGTAAAGGCAGATGCAATTACCGCTACGGGCTTAACAGGGCTGACACAGCTGCAGATGTAGCGCCATGTAAGTGTAAACGTACCGTAAACAGACTCAGGTCGACCACTCCTTAGTGGTGGTATAATGATTAATATTCATTTACGTTGAATAAAATATCTATTACAATTTTAACAACCGTGACCCGTTGTTATGATATGCAATAATTAAATAATTAAACCCACTTACCAACAATTTTATAAATTTAGTTATAGCGCTTTCGGAACGAAATTATTGCATCATCAGGAACGCAAAAATGTGTTAATTAAAACTAAAACTTCAGAGTCTGGGTAAAATTTTTATGTTAATTATATAACAGTGGTCGTCATATATTAAATTATATCGACTTACGTCCTGTCATTGTATGACATTATATTATATAAATAACGGTGGATACATTTACAATGACAAGTCAACATATTTTTAATATATGACGACCACCGTTACATAATTTACAAAAACTTTTTACACAAACTATGAAGTTTCGAGTTACAATTAAATTTAAAAAATATATATATATATTTTTGAGCTCCTGATGATGGAATAATTTCCCTCCGAAAGCGCTAAAACTAAATTTATAAAATTGTTGGTAAGTAGGTTTAATCATTTAATTATATTATATGAATCGATCTCATACTGAAATTAAATAATGTAAAATTTAAAATTATCTAATAAAAATAACTGAATCCATTTTAATTAAAGCTGGAAAATTGCTTTTAACCTGACCGGGATTCGGCTACAGACTGTAATCAGATGATCAGATTTTCCCGGGTGTTTATGTCCTTACGTTTTTGAAAGAAGGTTTATTTTAGGTCTCTCCCTGATGGATGAATTACACAATAAAATACTATTTAAAAAAAATTAATCTGCTATAAAATGTTCAATTTATAGATTTGTTCCTGTAAATGAGATGAATAATGTTTGATTTTTCAATCGGTTTTTAATTTTTAAAATCTGGTATTAAAAATATGTGAGGTTAATTAAAAGGAATACACTCCTTGACTAAATGATAAGAGGTTATATTTTAAAAACCCATGTTTTCACAACTAATAAGAATTTTGTAAAACTAGGCGACTGGTTTAGTACAGTTAATTAAACTACGTCGTTTGTCAGCTTAGAAGTTAGAATTAATGAGGCCGTGGCTTATTGAATTCAATTTCTTTTAATATCTTGCACAAAATTTTGACTAATCAAACTCTATAGATGTTGCATTTTATGTAAGATTTAGGGAACAACTGGGACAACGGTATACGGTTTCATGAATTTTTATATTCTAATATCAAGTAGAAGTAAATAATAATAATAATAGTATTTTGGTTATATCTAGTATCGATATTACCAAAGATTCAGAATATACATTTCTTGTTGGTTTTAATAATTTTTCATGTTATATATTTGATGAATTTTTTTTCTACCCATTTATATTTGCAACAGGAAGAAACTACGATAATAAAATATGCCGAAAAAACAAAAAATATGGAATATAATGCACTAAAAAAATTACAAATTCATGAACAATAATAACAAACAATTATATAAACCAACTGAAGTAAAAAAAGAAAATTTTTAAAAAGTTAAATATCAAAAGAATAATAAATCTAGATGAAATGAAATTCTAGCTGTTCATGTTAATAATAACAAAACTAGTTTATCTGACATTTTTGAATTATAAAACAAAATAAAACTTATCTGTAAACGAATAAAAGAGAGATTTATTTATAGAAAAGAGATAAATTTAAAGTAAATATAAAACTACAATATGATTACTATACATGTACAAATTCATGACTCATCAAGGTCACAGATTATGTACATTTTGAAAAATCATATAAATGAATCATTTCAGAAATATATTCAGAATCTAATGACAATAACATATCACTGTATATCGATAACGTCAGTAAGCGATGCATAAAACTGATGTTTTATCATTGTAGATGTTTACTGATGAAACGGGATCACAAACAAGTAACATACAAGGATGAATTAAAAGAATTATTCAAAATCTTTTGACATTTTTTTTCCATATAAAAAGTTATGAAATGCATACGATTGTGGTGTTGCTAGAATAAAATTGGAATCTGTTAATTTTTTTTTTTTTATCAAATGCATAAGAAACACGATGGTTTTAATCGATCGTTTTGTATGACCTTGACAACTGTGTTTCATAATAATATTGATCGAGTGTATCGACTATCATCTAGTAAGTAGGTAGGAGCGTGCGGATAAATAATCGATGAAAGAGTCCACGTATCGATTACAGTTTTATAACTCACAAGCTTAAAATATCGACATTTGTCTACTTTTAAGAGTTACGATATTCAATATTATTTTACGAAATATAGAAACAAAAAACTATTCCACACTGTAACTCATAATTTGGTCCCACAATAATTATTATTATTATTATTATTAAAAAATTACATGGATTCCTCTTCTACAAATGTAGACGATTTGTCAAACTGAATAATAGATTCGTTTTATCGGGTAAGACGATTTACCCGGATTTTTTGGGTACTGCGAAAACGGCAAACTTCATTTCTTAGAACCTAAATGTTCCACAAAAACTAGACCATCTGAGGGAATAGAACACTAATAATGAGGAAGCTAAATTAGAATAAATAGCAACTAAACAAGGCCAATTTAATAAATCAGTCGCCACAGATAACCGAAGTTAAAAGAAGGTTGGAAACAATTTTTAGACGTGTTTTTGAAAATCGTTATCATTCACTATTATAATAATTAAAAAAGGTTAGAGAAGATTAAAAGCCCTCATAATTTAAAGAAAAGGAAAAATAAAAATGAAAAGATTACATAGAACTTATAAGTTTGGAAAAGTGCTATCGGTTAAAAATATCTCAATAAAATGCAGAAACGGTTTAATTCCATAATTAATTCATTAAATAATAGTTTTTCAAATGAAACAACCAAAGGTGAAGCGTATTCCATGAAGTTCTCAATCGCAGATATCATACACAAGAAAGAAACTTTTAGTCCTCGATATTAAAAGGTTACTCTGAAAAAAAAAAGACGTTGCCTATATGATATTAGATACTGTGAAATACAATAAAAAGTTCAACATTTAGAAAAAAAAAACTTTTTGGAATACAAAGAAAAGAGAGTTTTATTTACAATATATAACGCGATATCAAGTTCTACGATACGAATAAAAATAAAAACAAAAGCCAACTCAAATTATACACAAAGAAATACATGAAGAATTACAATCTACCTCCGTTTAAGTAGAGAATTATACACTAAAATTTGAAGAGAAATTTTGAAAACAGAATTCAAGAAAATAAAACAAAAACTCCCTGATTATGTTTCAAAAATAATTTGAAGAATGAATGTCTGGTTGACATATACCGTTACAAAATAAAAATAAACGTATGAAACAAAGATAGTAACTGTTTAAAGAGAAATTGTAAAGATGTTGTATTGTATGTAAAGATTAATATAAGGAGATAGGACAAGTTAAACCTTTTGTAATTTTTAACGGTTGGCGAGTTACTTGGAATTTATATAAAAGGGATATAATAGCAAACATGTGTTTTCCTGAGAAAAAAAAAGAAGAAAACCACAGGTATATTAATTAATATTAGGTATAGAAACCAGAATGTTATTCATCATAATCATGTTATTGTTTTGTTCATGTTTTGATTTAATAACGTCGTCAAATTTTAAAGAATTTCTTTGCGATGAATAACATGATTATGATGAATAACATTCATGTTTTGATTCAATAACGTCATCAAATTTTAAGGAATTTCTTTGCTATTCTGGTTTCTATACCTAATATCAATTAATATACCTGTGGTTTTCTTCTTTTTTTTCTCAGGAAAATCGAAAAGGAACACAAGAACTCTTTCAAGTTTTCAATTATAAAAACAAAATAAAAAAACTTCATAAACTTAAGGCAATCAGAGTTAAGTCTATTTAGTACCATGAATTATGATTGCAGAGGGTTAAAAACTGTTAGGAAACGAATAACTACACGAATTTAATATTTGGGGGATAAAGGATTGGGCAAAAAACTAAAGGAAAAGAAAACTGGATCAAAACATTAAAAAAACTGATAATATGTAAAATTCTTAATTTTAAAATTAACAAACTTCCGACAATAATGAAATATTTAAGTGTTCGCTAAACAGTAAAAATTTCTAACGAAAATTGAAATAAAATATTCATTATAAACCAATTAACACAGAATAAAATGTATAAATTCCGAAATAACGATTTTTAAAGTGATAACAGTAAAAGAGGTTACACAAACATTAAAAATTATTTGGTTAACTCAATAAACATAGTTGACTTTTTTCGTAGCGTTTATAAATAGCAATTTCTTTTTATTGTAATTATTTTATTTTTACTATCTACAGAGTGTATCACGAAGTTTTCCCGGAAATTTCATAACTTATTCTAATCGAGAAAATAACGGAAAAATTTCATATACACCAAGTCTTAAATGCTTCGTTGGTGAGTTACAGCTAGTGAAAGATTTCGCTACCCCGGTGAAAGGAGGTTATATTGAAATTTTTAGAACGAACTAAGGGAAAAATTAGTGATTTCTGATGGTTTTTGCTTGAAAAATTGAAGAAAATCGGTCCAAGAACCGTATCTGCAGTAGTTTATGAAAAATCTGGGGTGAAAGCCAATAAAATTTTAAACAAAAATTGTAAAAATTTAATTCTGAACAAAATGGTGTAAGATAAATTGAATAAAATAACGAAAAACATAGAAAAATTCCAATTTTATTTAGAAACAATACGGTGCTATACATACTACACTACGATACTACTAAACAATTTATTTAATACAAACGAAAACAAAATTTTATTTGGTAATGTGAAAATCTGTGAAAAAAATGGAAATAACACAGCAATTGTAAAAAATAAATAAGTAATAATTACTTAGATAATGATTTTTTTTTATTATTAAAGATAGAATACAATAAATTATTTAAAAAATTATTATTCCAAACCTGACAGTAATATAACGGGCTGATAAAACAATGCGCAAAACTGTACTAGTGTGTAAATCTTATTGCAAGGTACAATAAGCATATCTGGTACTGTGAAGTATTAAATTTTATTTTTTATTTAAAACTTTCTAGTTTTTATTTAATTATTTAATCACTAATAAATTAAATTCATTGATTTATCAATGAATAATTGATAAATCAAAAAAATAAAGCTTAAATCATTCATCAGTTAATTTTGTTATGACTGTTTTTAACAATAGCAATCCTTAAGAAATAATAAATGAAACACTTTTTTTTTTTTACCTCAATAGAATAAAAGTATAAATTTTTAAATCATTTGTTCAGAATTATTCCATTTTCCTGTAAACATCTTTTAACATCTTACTTTTATTAAAGTTTCGTTACTTACATCCCTACAAATACTTTTTCGTAAACGTTGTACTATCTTTATATGTTTAGCCTCCGGAACTACCGTAAGATATTACTTCAGAGGATGAATGAGGATGATGTGTATGAATGTGAA
>JAAAKQ030159017.1:0-12771 GCA_010016005.3 Zanna intricata | reverse complement strand
TACATTTTCAAATAAATTTTCGCTCGCGGTGAACGAAGGTCATGTGATTCTGAAATATGGGAACGCTAATTACGGAACAAACGTATTTTGCCTTCTGATTTAGCGTGTGAAGGACCATTTCAAAAACTTACATTTGTTAGTAAAAAAATAAAACAATTAAAAGGGGTAACGTATTATTATTATTACACGTTGTTTTATAAATAATTTTCCGTTTATAAAATAATTAGTTTATTTAAATTAGAATGCGTGTGAATCCGAATTAGTTTTCATTTAAGCTATAGAAAAATATAGAGTACAGAAAAGCTAAGATAAAGCTACAGAAAGCTAAATATAGAATACAAAAAAGAGTAAGAATCTGTTTTCAAAATTAGTTTTCATCTATAGATGAAAATATAATTTAATTAAATTCAAAAATATATAAAATATTACAATTCATTTCAAATTTTGCTGTAAAAAAAAACTAATTTTAATATTTGTACAAAAAACCACTCTACATCATTCAATTTTTCCTTTCTTGAAGTTCTTGGTAGTAAATGTTTTTATTACAAGCTGCTGAAGTTTTCTTTTTCTTATATCATCAATATTATCCTTCTGAATAAATATCATATTTGAAAATAATTAAACTATATATATATATATATTTATATATATATATAAAGATGAAGCTTTAAACATAACCGTCTTACTAACTGTTTATTCAGTTTCAGAATGATAAATTATTTATGATTAACTTTTGGATAGAAATTCAAGAAAAGATGAATAAAATAACAGTCTATATTGTTTGTTCTTTAGCTAATATATCGGTGAGTCTAAATTTAATTAAATGTTTCACGTTTAATTTTATTTGATATGTTTTCTTTTAAATAATAAATTTATAGATTTCATACTAAATTGTTGATAAAATATTTATATTAAATTAGAATATATAATATTTGTTACTAATATATATGTTGTGCGATCGAAATTTTCTTTTTTTTTCTTGTTAGTAGATATTAACATATTATCAATGGATTTATCAGAAGGTTTACTTTAGTAGGAGAGTTGAAATATCAGCAATAAATAATAAAATTTAACGTAAAAAGATTTTAAGTAATATCTGATGGCTGCAGGTTTCGAATTACGGGATATTATTTACATGAAAAGCATTTTTCAAATTCATTTTTTTTTAAATTTCAGAAACATTTGATTCTTTTAATTTTTAAATATAAATATTTAATATTTTTTTGTTTGTATTTCAGTAAATATATATTAATTTAGGCCTTTCATAAATAAATTAAAGTACAGTCATTTAATTTTATAAATTGCATTAGTGTAATGTATCCAAAGAAAAGCGGTTAAGGTTAATCCATTATGGGGAGAAGATTATAAAGTCACCACATCTACTGCTAGAGGATCTTGTACTTATATATATGATATAAATTGGCAGGATAATAAATTGGCATCCAATGATATAGGATATAATTGGCTTATATATATTGATATAAATTATATGATGATATATATGAAAAAATTGGCAGGTGAGTTGAACATATTTTTATATTGAAACGTAGCTTTATTTTAGAATTCTATTTACACAAACGATCACGCACACGCGCGCATTAAATAGAAATACACACATACTCACACAACACACATTAATGTGTATATTTATAAAAGTAAATTCTTTTTCACTTATTTCTTCACATAGTGGAAAAAGAACAGATATCTTTGTTTTCCTAAAAATATACAATAACTCGTACATAAATTCTAAATTATAAATAAAATTTCAAGTGTAAAAAGATATTTTACCATTGCATTCACTGTTATAAAAAGGGCTATTGTCTCTTTACTAGGTAATAAAACTATTTTATATTTATCGATGTAATATTAATACACTATTAAGATCCAAATTTAAATAAAATTAAAACAAAAAAAAAATTATAATTATCTACTTAGGAGAACACTTTTTTAGTTTTTTTCTTGCTTTTAAGAAGATTTGAATAGAAAAAAAAATATTATCGAAGTATATTTATAGAAATGTTTCTATGGCCAGAAATGAAATCAGTGCTTCAGAAATTCATTTTTTTGTACGCTAGGTACATGCGCCTACCTAGCGTACACGCAAATCTAAAAAAATGGTACGCGCGTACCTAAAAAAAAAGAAGGTACATGCTCGTTTAGTTTCTTAACGATATAAACCCATATACATTAACATTTTATGGAAAAATATTTAAATAGATTTAAGCGTAATGTATATTTCCAACCAAGTACTTCAGTAATTCTTTAGCATAGCTACTACTAATTTGCATCATACAAGTGGAATTTTCAGATTTCATTCCTATGCCAAAATTTAGAATCCTGAATATCATATGCGACCTAAAATCAATTACACGTTTTCGTAATAGTCGCAAGACACACAATGCAATCTATGTATCGTATATAATTAATAATTTCTCCAAAACTTTGTTGCGGCAATTAAAACAAATATTGAACTTTATTATTATTTTATAATAAGAAAGTAAAAAAAAAACCGAAATGTAATAGAGTAGGCATAATGGAAATAAAGTATATCTTTATTAAGAGAGTGAATTGACTCGAATTAACATTCACCAAAATTATTTAATAGTAGATATGTCTGGCCATTAACTATGAATTTCTATGGTTGCTTAATCTGATGTATATTTTGATATGAAATTGAAATAAATATTTTTCTTTAATTTATTTGCAGATTATGCTCTTCCAAATTCAAGAGAGTTAGCGGCAGCTTCAATTATACACATTGAAGTTGTTAAGCAAAAAGATATTATTTTAATAAATCGACTAACAATTTCCCACGTAAAATCAAAAATAGAAAACTGTAAATCTTTATCTGACTTCAAAGTTTTGGCTGAAATAAAAGATGATATAGAGGAAACGTCATTTCTTACCTTTTCTGTACAAACGATAAAGGATTAATATTTTGACACTGTATAATTAAAAACCTTAACTACTCTGCAATGTTTTATTTTATTGTACGGTTTTTGGTAACGTATAATAAAACTATAATCTTCCCCAAATAGGCTGTACTACCTATAAAAGCGAAACTTTTATCGACTCCCGAAAATGAAATTTTCCAAATAACGTCATCTTTTAAAATGTACACCAACCGTAAATTTAAATAAGATAGATATAATTAAAAAAAAAAAAAAAAAAAAAAAACAATAATTCAAGTTAAAATAAAGCTCTTACTAAATAATTATTCCAAAATCTCAATTCTCCTCTTTTATTTTTATTTAAATATTCGTTTTTTTAAAAATCTTTTTCACAATCGAACACTTTCATTCCTTTGCAAAATTTTATGGAGAAAAAAATGATAAGTTACTAAAGATTTAAGAATTGAGATTTTGGAATAATCTTTTATAAATCCTTTTGTTGTGTTTAACTTGGATTGCTATTATTTCAATTAGATTTGTCTTATTCAAGCTTCCGATTGATGTAAAGTTTCAAAGATGACGTTACCTGAAAAATTTACTTTCCAGGACATTGGTGGAAGTTCTCCTTATAAGAAAACTAATAGCCTATTTGGCGAACTGTAAACTTGTATCGTTAAAATGACGTTTAAGGTAATAATGATATTTTGTTACATTAAATATTATAGTGTTTTCTTTTATTTAATATGTATTTTTTAAATATTTTAAACATAACATTGCAAGATGAATTACAAGATAATTCATACATTTAATTAATCATAAGATTTAATTTAATTTATATAAAGTAAACATTTTTTAAAATATTTTAGTATTACTTCAAAGCTAAGAAATAACAATTCGTTAATATCATTTTTCATTTCAGGTATGTTTTGAAATCGTATATAGATCTATTTTTCTTTTGGAATGTTTGTTTGGTTTACGGTAATACTTTTATTTTGCTGAATAACTTCGATATGTTGAATTATGACTAAATGATGCCGGTGTACAAAGTTACTCAGTGGAAAAGAATAATCTGTAAATAAAGTAAAAACATAATAAATTAATTAAATTTTACGCAAATGTTTACATCAGAGAAGGAGCCATTAGCAATTCATAGCTAATACGAATTGGTAAATAATTTTGTCTGAGGATATTTTAAGTAAATCCATTTTCACAATAAATACATAAAATTTTAGTAAATGAAAATTTTTATTTCGCACTTATAAACTCATATACATATATGGGTACCACTGTTCTAGTTTATTTCCAGAAGTCCTACTTGATTTTAAACTTCGATTTTTGAATCTTTTTTATAAAAATATAAACACGAAAAGAATTAATTATGTTTTAATTTGTTTCTGATAATATTTTGGAGAGATTATCAATAATATCCAGTTCACCGCATCACGCATTTCCTAGCGTTGTTTTTTTTTTTTTTTTGGGCAGAGTAGGATATTCAGAATGCATAAATTCTGACTTAGGAATGAAATCTAAAATGGCATTTGAATAATGCAAATTGATAGTGTTTTTTTTTAACACTTTTTGAATAGCTTGTAAATACATATTACGTTAAAATCTGTTTAAATATTTTTATATAAAATCGTTAAGAAACTAAACGCGGAAGTACTTAGCCTAGAAAAAAAAAATTAATATCTGACCACATTGAAGTATTAATTTCGTTTCTGTTCAGAAAAAAATATCCAGAAATTTACTTCGATAAAAATCTATAAGAAAGCACAAATATACTTCTCGATTTATATCATAAAAATTTTATCACAGTTTAATTTCACAGAGGAAGCAGAGAGCAGGGCTAACGTAGGTAAGTATATGCTCAAATAACAGATAGCCTATATTTTTACCTTAAAACACATTCTGATTTTTTGAGAGTCACAAGAAATGATATCATTCTTTAGATAGAAATATATAACCATAATAAATATTTAATGATTATGCAAGGTTAGTATTTTATTAAGGGTCTTCAAAGAAAAACAGTACAGTGGTTGATTTCATGTTTGTGTAGTTCAGAGGCTTGAATGATTTAGAATGAAGTGAAATTTGAAATACTTAATACCTATCAAATAGTTTATTTTTTGGTTGTTTATTGAAAGAAACTGTAGTTTATTTTATTATAAAGTGACTATACGTAGTGTATAGTCGCTATCTATAAAATAATTATATAGTTGAGTTAATTATTAAAAGTAAAGTTGTTTGATTTCGATAATCTGTTATTGTCCTGTCAATCCTTTTTATCATCGGCAGGTGAAATACTAAGGAAGTGTTGTATTATACGCTCCCATACGGGCAAATGTTACTTTTTTATATTTATTAACTTTCATGTACATACACGTCTTATGCCGTATTTATTATGATGTTTTTTTGACCGTCTGCAAAAAGATGTAGCTTTAAATTTTAATTGAACCAGTTTATTCCAAATTAAGGATTAAGGCCTCACAGATTGTATTAGCTATTCGTAAATAATATTAAATTGAAGAGCTTTGGAAAAATTTATCTCCTGTATTTCTCAAATCTCCTATATCATTTTTTTTAATATACTAAAATATATAGAAAAAAAATGCAGGATAGAATAACCAGAACAATATTTACAAAAATGTTCAATGACTAAAGTAGAAACCAGTACCTTAGGAACATTTCTAATATGTGTTGCTTTTTAAGTCATAAAGTCATTGACAGTTCGTGAAGGCTCGATGCGGTGATTAGCTTTCGAGTTTTGTGTCTATGGAAAATGGTTGAAGATCATCTGATAGATCGTTTAAAATAAATAGATATAAACGATAGAATGTAGACGAATAGACAGATGTCAGTTGTGATGACATTAAGGAAATTGAGTGTTTGGTTTTGATATAAATTAATATATTTTTGTTTCCTTTGTTTCCTTGTTAACCAGATTTTATTCTAAATAGATTTAAAAAATATTTTTTCTATGCGTGCGTGTGTGTATTTCAATCTACTTTCCAGTTGGGTTTTTAAAACCGATTTTCTCTAAATATGAATCTCTCGGATATCCATTATACTTGTAAGCATGTTTCATCCTCTTACTGACATCAATTTCAGAAATTGTAATGATAATTGAACCGTTTTCCCTCAAAATCCTTCCATTTTAAGGAAAAAAAAAGGAATAAATTTATAATATTTGGAATGCGTTGATCGATCAATCAAATAATTTCACTTAAAGTAATGAGAAAAACTATTAAAGCTAAAACATAATTTCAATATTATTCTTCTATAAAATTGCTGTCGTTTACTTCTGGGATTTTCTTCCTTTAGAAGGATCTTTGATTAACTTTCTTCGTAATTTTTACAAACGTTTATGTTAGGATTTGTGTGGTTTAATTAGACTCGTGTCTCTTTATCATTATTGGACAATTTTTTTTTTCGGTGATGCTTTAAAATAATTAAATTACATCCGGCGATGTCCGTATCAAGCGGTATTATTAAAAGCTATGAATTAATAAATAATTAATTATACATATACATTATAAATATATATATATATAAAAATACATTTGAAATAAATGATTCATCTTCACCACAGAGTGTTTTAGAAGGAAAAGGAAATAATTTGGAAACTGATTCTAAAGCTAGAAATAAGGAACAAAGTTCATAAAAATATATATCGGAAAACGCTTCATTATCGAGTTACGACTATCGAATAATTTAGCCTGGATTTCAGTTCGCTCGGTGAAATGTGAATATACTGAAATCTTTAGAGAGTTATATAAGAGACTGTCTTGATAGTTTCTTTTGTTTTTGATCTGAAAAATAAAATAAAATAAAACATTAACCTATAACAATAATAATAAATTACCTCTTTCAATTTTCATCATCTATTGGATCATTCTTTTGGAGGACGAAAATCGATACAATAATGTAAGCCAATAAACAAGAATAAGAAAAAAATCGATATTTATATCACTTCATAAATTGCCTTAATTCTTAACTCTAACCCTAAACTAACAACTAACTGTACCCTAAACTAACTCTTGAATAATAAAATTTGTTAAATGAAGATTTAATATCTTTTGTTTAAAAATAAACCTATTTCTATGCAAGTATTTATAGGATCAGAGATGTTAGTAATTGAGAGTAGGTTGCTTTTTTTTTTTATTAGTTAAAGTAATAATAATATTCTTAATTTAACTGACTAATTTGTCTTCTTTTTATCAAGTTAATTTCTTTATTTTTATTTCTAATTCCTATACAAGATTATTGGTAGTCGGTATATAATTAATGTCTCACAAATACGTTTATTCAAAAAGTCACAATAATCGATTTAAAAATCCTGAGTTTGATTTAACTTTATAATCTTAATCCGCATGAAAAATTAGCATCGTCATATAGTTAATAAACTACTCATTTCCTTAACCGAATCATTTAAATAAATATGTGCCTTTTATTATTATTCTACTTTTTAGCTACATATTTAATTCATTATTTTATAGCAATGTTGGATTTGAACGTTGGACTAAAAACGGTTTTATGTTTTTTATCACATTGGTTTTGTTATTACCTTTCCCTTTAGTGATAACATATAAAAATTATATTATCTAAACCGATGAAATAAAAGTATTTCGCTATTAGGTGGGTAGGTCAAGCTTGATTTAACTTGGTATTGAAAATAAATAAGTCGTTTTTACTTTTCTGGCATCATAACTCTAGAAATACTCTGCAAGAAAGAAAGTATGCTAATCACTTAAAAAGTAGCGTAAAGGATTTTTCATGTCTCAACTTTTCATGACTCGGGGACCTCAAAAACAAAAAGTATGGGGTAATGTTTGCACGTATGTATATAGTGTGTTGGCGTGTTTGAAGCTTAATAACTTTTGTCTGGCTAAACAAATTTTGATGAAATTTGCCACAGAGGCATTTGTATACGGGAGCAATTTGTTAATAAAGGTTTGAGGTCAATATGTCTAGCGGGTGGGACAGATATTCTTTTTTGGATCAATTTTCTCAAAATTTTGCAAACGTTACCCCACTTTACATTAAGCTCAGTTCTTGCTTATCTTATTATTAAAAAAAATTTCTCAAATTCTACCCCTTCCCCAAAAATCGAAAAAAACTATTTTTATTTATTGCATATTTTTCAATCGAATTGTTTTTACATCTTCCCAAGCACATTAGTACTGCAAGTTGGGCTAAAAAAATATTTTAGGGTAATTATGGGGATGGGGGACCAATCAAAATATAAAAATATCTTTCTTTTTTTTAAACTTTTTTTATTTATTTAAACTTTTAATAATAGTATTAATAAAATTTCATTATAATTCACTACCTATAAAAAAAAATCTTGGTTAACTTTTTATTGATTGTATAGTTTTCAGAGGAATGTTTTTAGTTTGTTCCATTTAACATAAAGTAGAAAATTGAAAAAATCCTTGGGAAGTCCTTGGGAAGAGATTTTGGGGGTGGGAGAGCAGAAAAAAGTAAAAAGATATCAACGTTTTAACATATTTTTCTTACTCATTTTTCCATAAAATTGTGTCACTTTTTGTCACTATGTAGTATTTTTATTGTAAAAACCATATAAGTTAAGTTATAAAAAAGTAAACATTTATAATTAAGCAATTTTATTTGTTTGAGGTGTTTCAGACTTATTCCATATTCGGTATCGTTCAGCTTCCGCGGATCCGAATAGTGAACTGTTCTTATGAAACTTTCCCTGGATTTTAGCCGATACTCCGTTAGCTAACCATAGAGTGACCACAAAGCGTCGTTCATCGCTATTGTTTTCTCCTTCTTAGATGATACCTCGCTTTGAACTGCTAGTGGGACTATTCATATTAATTTGTACAGTTTTTCTACAGGCGTTGAGGGTAGGTATACTGTTATCAGTCGGCACATTATACTTGGGAGCGCATTCATTTTATTAGCATGCGTTATGCGGTTCCAGATAAGATATTCTCCTATAGAGTAACATAAGGCCAGTGAGAAGGTTCTCAGGATTTGTAGTAAGTGTCCCATTTACTGCCTGTTAGCATGCGAATTATATTTATTTTTGCCACGACTTTCATTTTTATCACTTTGCAATGTTGCTTATAAGTAAGTTATCTCTCCAGGATTACTGCACGTCCAGACATTTAGGATATCCTGATTGTTTTAGATGTTGTATCTCTGGTTTTGCCTTTCGGTTTCGAAGGTGCAATGAACAGTTCTCTATTTATGATGGGTTTGGCTTCAAATTGTTTGCTCAATGTATGTGTCGAGTTTCTCTATTTTCGTTTTATTGCGTCCTTCACTTCTTCATATGCTTCGTGTTTGGCTGTTAACGCGTTACCGTCCGCATACACGAAGTGAAGAATTTTTTCTCCTCTATTGGCTGATCGTGGTGTAGATGTTAAAAAGAATTGGGGACGGTACACTGCCCTGCGGTAATTCATTCTTCTGCCATCTCCATTTGCTATACTCGCCTTCTAGTGTTACTAAGAACCGCCAATCTCTCAATAACATTGTCTCTATTTTTATTAATTTGTAATTCTTTTTAAATCGTAGTTTCCTGGAATCTTGTGCTTTCCTTTGTTACTTTTCTGGCATCATAGCTCTAGCGCTATGCTGCAAGAAGGAAAATATGGTAATCATTCAGAAAAAAGGGTATGAGGTTTTTTATATTTCTCAACGTGTCATGATCTAAGGACCCCAAAAAACAAAACAAAAAGTAGGGGTTATATTTGTACGTCTATTGGTGTATTCGAAGCTTAATTAAAAGTTCTTGACTAGTTAAAGCGATTTTGATGAATTTTGGTACCGAGACTCATGCGTACAAGTTAGTTTATTAGTAAACCTTTGGAATTAATAACTCTAACCCATGAGATAGATAATTTTTGGGTCAATTTTCTCAAAATTTTTAAAAAGATAACCCAATTACATTAAGTTTACTTCATGCATATATTAACTATTTTTATAGAAGGTGGCAAACCTTCTATAGAAGGTATAAACCCTATCTTTAAAGGGGTATAAACCCTTTATAGAAGGGGCAACCAAAATTCCCTTCCGCAAAATCGAAAAAAGCTTTCTTTTTATTTATGACCTAGTTTTAACCACATTTTTGTGTGTTTCTACGCATAGTAGTAGTACAACCCATCGGGTTGATCTAATGATGAGCAATTCAATGTAAATCAGCTGATTTCGAAGTTGAGAGTTCTAAGGTTTAAATCTTAGTAAAAGCAGTTACTTTAATACGAATTTGACTTCAAGATCGGGATACCGATCTTCTTTTGTGGTTGGGTGTCAATTAACCACACATCTCAGGAATGGTCGACCTGAGATTGTACAAGACTACATTTCATTTACATTCATACATATCATCCTCATTCATACTCTGATGGAATACCTTACGGTTGTTTCGGAGGCTAAACAGAAAAAAAAAAGAAAGGCATAGTAGTAGTGCATATGATCTGGTGAGAAACTTTTGAGGGAATACTGGTAGTGGGGGAGCCGATCAAAGTTTTAAAACTTCCTTTTTTTGAATTTTTCATGTATCTTTATTTTTCCGTTGTATAAAAATAAATAACCATTTCTAGGAAAGTAGTACAGCTTTCTTGTCAGTTTTTTCAATTATTTTTCATGTATTAACATTCCAACAAATTTAGTTTTACCGTGCATTTAACATATTTGGTGTAGGTGTGCATTTTTCTTTTTGTTCTTTACAAGTTTTAGTTATCCATTATTAGATTCCTTTTAATGTGGTCCATCTTTATGTAATGCAGCTGGAGCTTTTACGCCTTTTTCAGTTATATATATTTTTAAGTTTCATTGATAATTTTTACAATTTTATTACTAAAGTTCTGTTTCTTTAGCATTATATGACCAAATTTTTTTTAATTTACTCGATTTCCGATGACAAGTAGAATTTTTTTTTCATTTTTAGTATTTTATTCCAAACTTTTTACGGGATCGTCGTTTATTACAAGAAAAATGCAAAAGTATAGAAGAAGGTTGGTAATGTTTTGTCACAAATGTAACTATTTCAAAAATTAATTACGTAGGAAAAATTTTAAATATAAATAATGATTTAATTCATTCTTTGATATATGTCATAGAAGTTTAGAAATTTATCTGTTTACAGGTGTTGCACGTACAGAACAAATGTTTTTTGTTTTAATAAGGCTAATAATTTGCGTGCATTAAAATCACATTTACGACATTGTTATAAGCAACCACGTTTGTTTTATCTAACGTAAATATTTGTATATGCACACTTACAAAATAATTTTTGTTCTATTTAGTACAATATTTTTTAGTATAAAACTTAGATTAGAAGATATTAAATCCTTGTAAATATAAAAAATACTAGCGTATACATTCGCTTTAGCCAACGTTAACACTAGATTATTTGCGTACAACAAAAGGTATACGATACCTACATATTATGATATTAGGCTATATATTTAATATTCTTCCCAATAATTAGCCATACAAAAAGAAAAGAAAAACAAAAAATAGCATTTTTATCAGCATATAAAATTACATTAACAATGATAGAATCATTTACAGTGAAAAAATTTCTTATTCTGTTTTCAGACATATAAAATACTTACTTGTAATTTTTACCATCATTCATTTAAAAATATAATTTTAATATTCTGATATTGTAAACAATCATGTGTTAATTTCTTGCTGAAAGAAGATTTGTTATGGAAATTTACATACGATGAGAAAAAAATGTTATAGTAAATTATATTATATTCCATATTCACAGCAGAACTTCCAGCCCTGAAAAATTTCATCGTAGCTACATATGCGATGACAATGCTATCCTTGCAGTTACCCTGGCCTAACCTCGCGGGAGTTGCAAATGGCATTACACGTTGTCGGGGATGGCAGAAAAAAAGGAAGATTAAAGTTAATCAGGATAAATCAAAGCATGTCACATTCGCCATGCGAAAGGTTTACTATCCCAGTGTATTCATGGATGGTGTCGTAAACCCAGAAACAGAGTAAACTGGTAACTAGGACTTCACTTAGATCGGCATCTGACTTGGCAGTGTTACGTAAGAATGAAAAATCAACTAAATTTGAAGTATAGGGAACTCCATTGGCAGCTACGGAGAAACTCAGCCCTGATGTTGTCTAATAAAGTACTGATTTACTAGGTTATCCTACAATCAATCTAGACTTACGGCGTGGAGTTGTAGGGAAAAGCAAGTAAGAGTAACATAGATGTCATAGAAGACTTCCAAACAAAGTAACGAGAGCAACTGCAGACGCATCATGGTTCACACTTAATGTAGAAATTCGTGAATATCGAAAGTCTCCGAAATTCACGAAGAATATCTTTCGTGAAGTTGTGAGACAGCGAAGTGTCAAGTACCAACAAAGACCTGAAAATTACTTCAACAACTTAGCAATCAATCTGCTTGATAACAGCAGGGACGTCCGAAGGTTGAAACGTATCTATGTACTTGACATAGGGGCTACTGAATGACAGTTTAATTAATGACCGTCAAATCTAACGATATTATTGTTGCTTATTTTATTTCGTTATTTTTATTTGGTTTGACTATTTATACATCCCTAACAATTTGTTTTACATATTCCAACCGTTGCCTGCCTGCACAATTTTTCCCCTCTACCTGCCCTTTCAATATCAAAGCGACTATTCCAGGATGCCTTAATATGTAGCCTATAAGTCTGTCTCTTCTTTTAATTATATTTTTCGAAATGCATCTTTTTTGATCGATTTTCCGCAAAACCTCTTCATTTGTAACTTTATCCACAATCTGAATAATAGAATTTTTTATATTCTCCTATAGCACCACATTTCAAAAGCTTCTAATCTTTTCTTCTCAGGTACTCCGATCGTCCAGGTTTCACTTCCGTATAAAGC
>JAAAKQ030158973.1:0-12772 GCA_010016005.3 Zanna intricata | reverse complement strand
AAAAAAAAAACAAAAAAAACTGAAAATTTAACGAGTATAATTTTTATTTCATTTATTCCTGAAACATTAACACGGTAATACAACATAGAGGTTAAATAAGTTAATAGGATTGTTCACATTATACAATTTCTTTAATAAAAGGAAATGAATTAATAGTACTATTTCAGAAATGGGTTGCTTGATTTTGAAGTTGAGAGAAATGAGAAAAACACCGATTAAAATTACCCAGAATATAAAATCAGGTAAATCACTTCTGATTGCAAGATTGTGTCGATTGATTAACATTTTATAATTTCGATTAGCATTAAAAGAGAATAACTTATATTTAGAATTTTTGATAATTAAAAGCAAAATAATATATTAATTCATTCCCGGTTTTCCAGGGATTACAGACTTAAAGTACATAAAACAACTACACACACAACCTTTTCTTGGCTAGTATTATTCGAGTGATTGTAAAATTTTGAATAGCTTCCAAACTTTAACATATTTGAAGTATCACCTTGTCATCTAATGGTCTTACAAATATTCTTGGGACAAAGATCAGCTCAATCACCAAGACAGTTAGATTTTTGAAAATATAATTGGAAGAGTAAATAACAAACCGGATGCAAGTAAAATTGATGAACAATAAACTACGTCTAGTCAAATTTCTTTCATTGCTTCTAAAAATTCAACAACAGTTAAAGAAACAAAGTTTTTTTAAATGCTAAAGAAAAAAGAGTAAGAGGAAAATATTTGTTGGAAATGATTTTTTTCTTACACGACAAACGCTATATTTAATCATATATGAAGGTGTCACCTATAAAAAAACCTGTGGAAATTTTTAGAAATCTCATTTCATTTCCAAATATTTTGCTGACATAGAAGGATATGTTTTTTCTAGAGCAAACGACAAATAAATAATTATATAGTTTATACCTGGAATTTCCTGTTCTCTGGAACACTGCTTTTGATAATGCGAAAATGCTATTTACACATTTCATAGTAAAAAACTATTTTCTAAAATTAAAATACTATGAACTAGTATAGTAAGTTATCCTTAATTTTGAAACCCTCATTTAAGAGGTAAAAATCTGTAAATTAAAAAAAAATAATTGAGAACATTATGGAGTTTATCTCTTGAAGATGTTTCATATTATATTTTAAATTAAATTTATTACAATACTTTCTATAAATTTATGAAAAAATACTTTGACTTATTTATATATTTCTATTCATCTCTGTTGGAAACTAGATGATTTTGCAGCCTATAGAGCATTTCATTTATGTACTGATTTCTTGGCTTTGTAAAAAACCTGCTTAAGTTTTGCTTATGTTATGTTCAATCAAAGCATTGATGATGCAAAACCGAAATCTTCAATATTTTCTGATTTAACAATTTCTTTTTAAATTTTCTGTTTTCTTTACATTTTATCGGAAACGTTACTCAATAAAAAGAGTTACGCCTATAAAATTTAAAATGAGTTTTGTCTAAAATACTTTACATCATAGCCTGGCGTTTTATATTTACTTAAAATAAATTGCTTCAATTAAAGTTCTGGAAAAAATTATGACTATTTTCTTGTTACTGAAATTGCAACAATGCAAACCACAATAAAAAAAATATATTCAAACAGGTTTTATAGCAATACCATTTGAAAATTTTTTTTCAGAATGCTAAATTTTCAACTACAGTTACGATTCCAGGTAACTTAAAACGATTGCTTTTCATAACCCGACAACAATCAATTAAACATTATGCGTATGTCATTAGTATAATAGAAACCCCTTCACTTTAAAAAAAAAACTTTTCAAGCATTTTTGAAAAAGCCTCTTCTTGAAACGGAATACCTGCTTAAGATTCGCGGGTAAAATTAATTAGTGATAAGTTCTAATTTACGACCCTAACCTTTCGTATGGTAATTCAGTATAGTAATCCGGAGAGTATGATTTTTACTAGAAAAATTTGCCAACACCTAGGTTATGGATGGAGTATTACAAAGTTATTAAACAATGACTCATCAATCTATAAATGAATATTGAATGATTCATAATCAACGCTTAACAGAAACTACAGACGATAAATTGATGAAAATTTATATGCACGTTCTCCTTACGGTGTTACTGCTTGAGAAAAGATTTTTTGTAATTCCGAGTTAAAAGATTAAAACGGAGTGACAATGAAATTTAAATTTTTTTAATTTCCCGGAAACAGTTGAAGATATCTTCATGTAAATATCTAAAAATCCAATTTCCAGATTTTTTTAAAAATTCGACCTTGAAAGGGATGAAGAAAGGTAAAAAATTTCGAAAAATGATTGAAAACGTTTCCTATTTCCAAATATACTAAACGAGATATTCAACAGAAACGAGATTGCAAATATTCTTCAGAAAATATCAAAAAACCATTTACGAGTTTTTAAATTTCAATTAAGAAGTAGAAAACAAAAATTGTTTTTAAATTTTTGTCGTTTTATGCTACCGCAATTAAATCAATTTTTATGAGATTTGGTACCAATCTATTTATTTGATAGTAATTTATTTGTAATTATAATATGTATTTCTCAAGCGAAACCGTGATGGGAAATCTAAAAACCAATTAATGGGGGTCTGTACAGACGAAGTATTGCTCTGAAGAAATTACAATACACTGAGACGTTTTATGAATTGAACAAGCTTTAATTTTTATTAATCATTATTATTGTCAAAAGCATGAGTTTAATGAATACAGAGGATCCAAGAGACTAAGCTTCCTGGCGAAACATTTTCTGCCCGCGATAAAAAACGTAAGTAACCATATAGCGCGGGCGAAGCCACGACGGGTTGCAAGATATAAGTATTTACTCCAAATGGTAAAAGCATTTATAAAAATACTAATAAATATGAAAATAAGACATGTAGAGGAAAGTTGTAGCCCTTGTAGACAGTAACTATATAAACATCAGTTCAATTTTTTTTTTTGTTTGATTTTTTTTAATACATCGTTTTATTTATCTCTTTGAGCTAAAATTGCGCATAAAATAGAATGTATCTGAATTTTAAGCATAGTAGAGAGAATTTGGAGAATAATTTTTTCTCTCAATCTGGTTATTTTATTACGGGTATATTAACATAAAGGTTATTCATATCCTTTAATTTTATAACGTCAAAATTAGTGTAAATTCAATTTATAACAATTATATTATAACCGAGGATCCAATTTTATTATTGTCGCAAAAATAATCAATAAATTTCGAAGTTAAATTCCCTTTTTTGTGCAATAACAATGAACATAAAACTTTAGCTAATTGTCTTAATAACAGTTGTCAGTAACTGTTAAACAGAACTGTAACCAGACCCTGTTTCCTACTAGTAAGGGGAATGTACAACATGAAAGATGAAACAACTTAACTTCCTAATAGCATTACTGTCTTAAGACAAAGTCGTTTTGAAACAGTACAGCGGGTAAGAAGTAAAGAGAAGGTTAGCTTTATCGTAAGGTAGAGAGATGGAAGTTTAACGTTATCGTAATTTTAGTTTTAGAACTCACCGAGTATTAAGTACTTGGCACTCGGTAGGCTGGCATTCGGTATTGCGCTGCTTATCACATCAACATTTAAAGTTTAAGGGACGTCTTTTGTTTAGAGAATTGCCTCCGGCGAAAATCATAACCGCTTTCCTTCATGAAATAAATGAAATATTTTATTAAGGTTAGGTCATAAAAGTTATACAACAAATATTACTAACGTTTACTGAAATTAAATTTCAGAGTAGTAAATATAGGTTGCATGTAAAATATATTGTTATTTTATACAATAAGTTATGTAAATGTTAGTTAAACATATATTTTCTACTTTTATAGGTCCACATTTAACATCAGCTTTTAACACAATAAACACTGGAGGTGTATACGCGAAGTAATACTTAATAAAATTTTAAAAAAATTAAGAAATCACTAAACTTGTGTTATTAGGTAGATTTCATAAGAAAGCTACCTATTGTAATGGGTATCATGAATCGACTTCCGGAAAATTTCGACGTATCTTCGCGTTTCACATCCCCAGACCCCAAAACTACCGTCAGTTCAAAAGTTTATATATATGTCACTTTCTTGTGGACACAATAACTACTGAAATTTTGTTCCAATCGCTTTCAAACTGACACTTAATATATAACGATAAAAAATCTCGGTCGAGTTCGTTAGTGGTCGAAATCAGATCACGGAGGTTGAAATGGGGAAGGATTTTTCGAGAAAACAAAATATCGCTGTTATTAAGATAAAATATCTCTTATTAGATAAAATACCGAATTCGTTTGAAGTTCCTACTATCCTTTGGCTAAGGGACTAAATTTTATCTAAGTACGGTTTTTGATATCACCAACCACTGGTCCACGGGGTGGAAAAAATGGAGTTTCGAAGACAAAAAAAAATCACACTTTCCTTAATAGGCACAATATCTAATGGGTTTCTAAGTATCGAAAGTGGTCCTAGGTCCTCTAAACATTACCTAAAACTTCTGTCTGAAATAATTTTTTATATAACCAATCCTTATGACAAGGGATGACCAAAATGTTGGTGTAATTGGAAGAAGACGAGGTTTGTCGTATGCTAAACATGTGAAACTTTTTTCACGTGCAACCATTGTCGTATTGAATAAGTTTGAAGTTTTTCTTAACTTTTAGGTGGAAATCTTTTTTATTCCCTACTTAGCACTGGTGAAATATAAGTTCACCTCCCGGCGTAACGAAAAGGATTTTTTCCTTCGTGTTCAATTTACAATCGGTTTCAATTTACCGGAATCGTAAACAAATTTAAATATGAAAATAGTTTACATGCTGTGAGGGGGGGACGGTTCCACTGAAATCCCTCAAAGAACTGTATTTTTATAGGTATATAAATGTATATTTAGTCTTATATTATTTGAACGTAAAAAATAATGAATGAAAAAATAAATTTTTACTATTCGATTAATTTGAAGGAATTTTTAACCTATATTTCACGATAATCTTTAAATCTCACCACGTTTATCATAGAATGTATCCAGTCCTTCATTTGTTTTTAATGTCTAATATTTGCTTTTAATAAAAACTCTATCCTCTTCATATTTTTCTAATACTTCATTAATTAACTCTGGATTCGTAAAAATACGACACAAAAATTTTTGTTTATAAGATTTTATACAAATTCCTTTATTTCTCAATTATTCCCTAAAATCTCTTGTATTGAAACATATTCTATCAAAGGTTTAATATCACATAACACGACATTTGAAAGCCTGTATTCTCTTCTTTCTTACCATTTACACTTTTAGAACCCGCGTTTGTAAATTAATGTTAGATACTAATAAATGTATTTCTTAAACAAAAAAATAAGTACTTTTATATTTTCTTCTTTCAAAGTTTCCCTTCAAATTTTCTGTTTCTTTATTCCTTATGAATATGAGGCACCTGTTACCAGCTAGTCTTCTTTCCAGCAAAGAGAGTTGAACCGTATTTCTCGTACTTGCACAGTATGTTTTCGTTTCTGATGTATATATTTTTCATAAGTTACAGAAATCTTTTCTATAATTATTTGTTCGGCATTTTCCTAAATAATTCTTAATTTTTCTTTTTTCATCAGGTTTTCTTTGTTACTATTTTTAGCATCCATCTATAAATTTCATTATATTTGTCGTTACCAGTATAATATATTTCTAGATTACCGGCATAAATTAAAAATTTACAACCTAACTCCTCTTAATTTTTTCTATAAACAGATTTAAATTTAAAGTATCCAATATTGAACCTTGTGTTACTCTTGAAACCACTGACTAAACTTTATTTGCACCTTCAAATTTTAAACACAAATACCAGTTCGTTAATGCGAAACTATCCATCCACTTTTAAATATTTATCGCTAAAAGCATTTTTTGAAATGCTTTCTGAAAATCAACGTAAATGACATTTATTTGTCTAATTTCTACAGTCGCTTCAGGTAATTTAAAAAAAAGAACTTAAATTAGTTTCTGTAGAGTGGCATTTTAAAAAGTCATGCTGATTAGGAGAAATATTTTTAACTTACTTATTTACAAAAAAGTATAAAACTGAAATAATCAGTTTGTTTTATAAGTGTTTCAATAACTTTCTCCAGAATTCTAGAATTTCAAAAGTTTGAATTTGAGTCGTGGATACCGGTGCTCTTAGGTGATTGTGTTTCAATTGACTACTTTTCCTCAGGAGTGGTCGACCTGAGACTGTACAATACTACACATCATTCACATTCATTCTCTGAAGTAATACTTTACGGAGGTTCCAGAGGCTAAACAGAAAACGAGAATTTTAGAAGTACTTCCAAGAACAGAAACTGATCTAAAATTGTTTATAGATGATGGCCCAGATTTTGGAATTGGAGTAATCAATGCGATTTCCATGATGTTAAGAAAAGACCGGACTGAATGCTCCATTTAAAAATAAAAGCGAAAATAGAGGCAATGAGTTGACTAATTCCTTTCAAAACAAAACGGAGTACCGCCTAGACAAACTATTGATGATCTCAAACTTAGCTGATTTATAGTGGTGCTTACAGACTCTGTCAAAGAAATATCAAACTCTTCACATCTAAGAGTGATTTTAAACATCAATAATAACGACAAAAACAATAAAAATAATATATGAACCTCTGTTGTTAAAAATTTAATCATCATACGATTTTCTTTTATTGATATTTTTGTTCCCAATATTTTAAGCAGCCATTTTTAAAGTAACCATCAATTTACATCACAAGTAAATGAAAAGATGGTACTTTTCATTTATTTATTTATTTTTATTGTGGTTGATTTAACCGTAAAATATATGTGTTTTAAATATTTGCTAAAACATTATATTGTAATAAAATATTACTGTCAATATTTGTTTTCTTCAATCTAATGAAGTTGGACATAAAATTTAATATTTTATAATAGAATATTTAATAAATATAATGCTAAAACTCGTGCTATGTACTTTCCCTGACGATCGGCGGTGTTAGGTGATCATTTTAAAAATAAAAACTTCTGTAAAGGCAAATTGAACCAAATTTTATAAATTTCATCTTTTTAATAATTTATTTAAATAAGTTTTCATCAAACTTGCGGCACGTTCATAAGCTGGTGCTGCTGTTTTTACACTGGCGACAGCTGATGTCATTGTTGGCGGCTTTTGTTTTAGTTAGGAAGACTCGTAATTTAAAAAAATCTTTGGTTGAAAGACTTTTTGGGTTTGAATTTTGCCGTTTATTAAGTAGGTTGTTGCTTATTTTATGTTTTAAAGTAGCAAACTGTGTTAAAATGATTCTTTTTTTTGTAAATGAAGAATATCAAGGTTGTTGTCAACGCTGGTTGATTTGTGACAATTACAAATCCACCAAAGTAAATTAATTAATGTAAATAATTGAATGTCATTTTATTACATTTCAATGTCATTCATACTGATGAAATACAACACTAAAATCGATTAAAAACATTTTGAAGTAAATAGTTAAAAAGTTATAAATTTAATGCGGCTTGACGTAATGAGAATTTATATTTAAAAAAAAAAAAAAAATGCTAAAACAATATACAAACATATCCACAAAATACATGAACTAGATAATATTTGCGAAAGGAAACAGAAATATAAGAAAATGCTAACCGAGTGCCAAACAAGAGTTAATTATCACATAAATATGAACAGTATAATGAAACTTAAATAAACGTTAATTCGTAAAAAGAAATTAGCAATAAAAATAATGTAATTGTCACCTCTAATAAATGCACTTTACAAAATAAATTTAGTGACGTTGTATTAATTTAAATAATAGAAGAAAGTGTACTGTAACATTTACTTATAATGAAACACGATAATAATACTTTGAAAAACTAAAAATACCTTTTTTGATGTCCAATGTTGCCTCCAAACTTTGAAAATACAGATATCTTTAAATAATAAGAAGAATCAGAGAAAAAATGAAGTATGAAAAAATGAAGTATGAAAAAAGAGAGATGGAATAGTTTTAGAGATGGAATAGTTAGAGATGCAAGTTAAAAAAATCTAAAACGATTTAATTTGAAGCTACATGAAGATTAATGGGAAAAAAATGTCATTAAAACAAAAGATTAGAATACATTATGCTCATAATTGAAGGTTGATCTAGAATGAAATTGAAATGTTAATAGCTGTAATATTAAAACGAAATAGAAAAAAGAAAAATGAATGAAAGGAATCAAACAATTCGGATGGCACTATTCTATTACTGTATTCAAATTTATTTATTCTAAATTCACATTTAATTGTATTAGAATAATGAATAAGATTTATTGATTATTACTCTTATTTATAAAATTATTGAATATATGTAATAAATGAAAGGATCACAAATCGTGATAAAAAACAATTAAATATTACTAAATCAATATTTTTCAAATTTTTAAGTAACACTTAATGAAATAATGTCAATGTTCAAACCAGTAAACGGGCCAGTGTATAAGAAACCAAGTTGCTATTCCCTATGAAAACCTGACTGGCCTACAGTGACCGAGTGTAGCCTGCAATTCCTGGAAGCAGAAGACGCCAGACTAGTTTTTTCAACAGTCGTGAAATATTACTGTACAGTATTCGGTTTTTGCAAAATATAGCTTAGCAAACGTACTGTTCTGACAGTCACATTCTCCACAGCACGTAGATATATGAAACAAGCTTGGATACAACTGACTAAGCTGACTTCCTCGTATGTAATAAAACTTTTTTTTTTAAATCCATTTTTAATAATTTTTCAGCACAGTCGGTAACTTCATTTTAAATTAAACTTTACTTTCAATTCGACTTGTATAATTCTATAATTTTAGAAATAAATATGTTATTATTCTGAGTTATGGTAACTACATGTTTACATTATTTGCATCGACTATTTTCGACTTATATGTGAATATAATATGAAGAATTATGGAAATCATAATTTATATTAAATTATAAATTATAAAAACATAATATCAAGATTAATTTACATAAAAAAAATTTCCTATTAAAGATAGTTGCTTTGATGCGTATTTGAATACTAAGATGTCGCGGCTATAGATGTTCTTTAGTAGTTTTTTCTCCCCTGCCTCCCGGAGCCGGATCCGCAGTTAAGCATAGCACAATTCCGGGACGTGCCTTTACCACAAGTCACTGGGGAGGGGCAGAGTCGGGCCTGGCAATGCCGTTTCCGACCATCCTATCCCGTAACCGGGACTCGGTCTTCTTTGCCTGGCCTCAAGCGGGGCAAGGAGAAACCCCGCCGGGACTCTCTCTTCTCAGCGCAAAGGATCAGGAGTCATCGAGCTTCTTCACCACCGCCTCCTTCAACCATAAAGACAAGTTCGGAAGGCACAATTGCCGGTCAGGAATTGCGTGATCCTTTAATGGTTTGAGTTTAATTAACCAAACGTCCTAGAAATAGTTAGTCTGAGTCTGTTAGAAACTACACGTTTACTGATACATTAACAGTTACACTCCAATGATTTTAATTGTTAATGCGACTGTGAATAAAATGATATTAAAAAAAGAAAATTATGTTAATATGTACATATATACTACGAGGTCTGATGTCGTATGGTATTTAATTTTATATATTTAGTGTATTTCATCCACAACCAGAAAATATTTTATTTTTATGACTAAAGAAGGTTACATCATTTGAAATAAAGCTATTTATATAAAACCTTCCCTTGATTCGAGATAGGTCCCATTTTCTGATATCCTAATGTATTACGCTACTACCAACATAAATATACCCAGGTAAGAGCCGTCCGAATTTCCAATAAGAGAGCATCAAAATAAGTAATTTCAGCTCATTCTTTGAGTAGGAAAAAATTCTTTACAGCTTTAAGGATTCCTCAGAAAGTATAAATTATTCATCCCCCAGTAAGATCTCTTTATTAGGATTATTTATATTGATTTGAGATTAAACCTTCTTTTACTTTTAGCGGTTTATACCAGAAAGTCTTTGTTTTTTCCAAATTCTGACCAACTAACAATTATACAAATTTTAACATTGAACCAAATCAGAAAGTTAAAATTTTTGGATTATTTTTTTTGTTGACGATTAAACTCCCATATTTATAATAAAATTATGTGCCAAATATAAGTCAAAGAACGAAATTTATATATTCGACTGTTTAGGACATGAAACTATAAGATGTATTAGCATAACCAGCTATTTCATTTTTCGAAAAAGGTACCCTTAAATGAGCAACGGTTGAACAATTTGTAGTTTAGTAGGTACATTCCTCATGCTACACATCCCATTCTGGGCTTGGATAATAATTTTCTTATATAAAACACCTCTGATGGCTTTTTTGTAACTAAAGCAGTAACATTATGTTATGTGACATATTTTAAGGTATGTGGTAAAATTGTTGATCAGTATCAATGTAATGTTCTGTGAACAATTTTAAATTTTAAATCAATTAGGAATTCTGGCTATACCCATTACTCATCGAAGACTAACTTGATTTCTGCGACTGTGGAATTGGAAAATAAATGTCTGGACAACCCCCGGGTATTAAACCCCATTAAATTAAGAAAAGAAGTGCCTGCTACTGGTTGCTAGAGGTTCCTAGCACTTAACCAGGTAAGCGACTGATATAACTCCTATGGCATCCATTGAAACAAGAAGAATTGGAGGGTGAAATAAATAGGAATTGGAGAAAAGAAACGAATTGAAGTACAGAGGAGGAAAACAGTCAACTTACAGATTACTACCGCTGACAGTTTTCTGTCATCCACTGATTCTCTACTAGATTCAGTGGATGACACTTTTTAATTTTGCCCTAGACCGATCTTGGGTAAACATACTCGAATTCGAGCAATAGTGACAGCCTTTTTCCCCCTCTCCTCTAGGCCAGACCCACAATTAAGTATTACTCAATCCAGGGGAGTGTTCAAGTACTTAAACAGGCCTCCCCGTCTACCAGCATTATATCCGGCATGACAGGTCGGCCCGCCGATCGGATCTTTTGTATTATGTTTACCTCAAACCTCCCCAGTAGAGTAACCATGCCTAACTATGTCACCTGGTCCGCACTCAAAAAGCCGGGACTAGATCTTAAAATGCCTTAGTCTCTATTGAAGAACTCCAAAGGAATCTCCCACCGGGATTTTAACTCCATCCTGTAGAATTAGATGGCAATGCCAATATAGATTTCTACCACTAGTCTTGACCTAAAATTCCCCATCTTCAGTCACTCCTCGAGGACAGCCTACCTCAGCGAACCGCCTCCTCCTGACCAGGGATGCTCTCCCTTACCCTAGCTTCCTCGTCCTTTATCACCACACTTCCGGACAATACTCGTCCTCATACTGTGCACGTCGATGGCCAGGTTTACCGTATCCAAAACAACAATAGTACAACCTGGAGTTACGTTGAAGTACTACTTCAGCAGAAATTGTTTCCCTCGTTTTACAGTCTTTGTTAGGTATTCTTCTATCCTCGTTTCTTTATCCTTTTATTTCTTCTTCACCAGGGCCTTTTTTGTTGATTTTGGTTTAATATCCGTAAGATTGGTGATAAGCTTGAAGGGACATGAATTTTACTGGATTCTATATATACTTTGAGAAAGGGTAAGTCTCCCTGTTGTGGTCTAATTCAGGAACTGTCTCTCGTGCAATTGCTGTAAAGAATCCCTAAATGGAATTTAGGTACTTAACGAGCATAGATTAATTAACGCTTTAAAAATTAAATCTTAAAAAAAATTTAGAGTGCCTAAATTTAATAAGGACATCCTGCGAATTTTCAGTTTTAAAAAAACAATAGATTTGTACTATAGTATGATGACAGAATTAATCTATACAACCTTTGTTATAATTAGCAGGTTCCTGCTTCCAGCTACACCATTTGAAGTAGGACTGGTAAATATGCCCCTACCACTAGCTTCTGCTTAAGCTTACATATATCAACGAGGAAGCATATCTACTCCTGATAAACCAGGAGCAAGGAGTGATTCCTGCTAAGTGATAACCAGTTGCTGGTGAACCATTTAATTAAGATATTATTATTAAATTATTAAGATACGATATTATTATTAAATTATTTTCAGCACGGTTTTCAAAGGAATAATATGATTTTGGGAGAAAGTAAAAATTAATAACGGAGGTACTTAGCAAATATTATCTTTCATATGTTTGTAAAAGTTACATTTTTATTAAAAATGTAACAAAATTATCGAAAAGAAATGATTAAGTACAATTTTTCTGGGTAGAAACAAACGGTGTTAAGTTACAGATAGAAATGAAAATATTATTTCTGTCATTATAACCGATCTCTATAATATATTATACATTACATTTACAGCTCATAACTTAAGAAGAAATAACGCATTATCGTTATTCAATTGCCTAAATATTAAAAGGTAAATCCATTCTTCTACTGCGATAAGATGCAAGAAATTACGTAAAAAAGTAGATGATAAAGAAAGAAATTAAAAAACTGCCTTTAGAGATTTTAAATAATTATTGGAGATTAAAGCACAAATAGCATACAATTATGTTTCAAGCAGGATAATTAAACGGACACCGCGTGCTTAAAATCCTGCACTTCGCTAGGCTACACTATGCCATTTCTATTTAAATATTACTTTCTTAGTCTTGATGTCTGAAAAAAAGATGACACATAGCTTTAACTGCAATTACTTTAAAAAAAAAAACTAAACCAATTGGTTCACTTAAAACTTAATTATATTCCACATCACAACCCATGTCAGAAATGTCACAACCCATTCAGAAATATATGCTTTTGCGTAATAAAGACAAATAGATACTCTGAGGAAAACTTAAATAA
>JAAAKQ030158962.1:0-12772 GCA_010016005.3 Zanna intricata | reverse complement strand
AAATTAATTTTTGATGTAAGCAAATTATATTTCTGACTGAAAGCTCGTTTCGCCTGTGCTATTCGGCATTTTATATAGCTTCTGCTTCATCCATCTTTAGTAATTCTGCTTCCCAAATAACAAGATTCTTCTACCTCAGTAATCTTTTCTCTTCCTATTTAGAATAAAAAATCATATATATGTACATATGTGTTTCAAATTGTTTTAGGCTTTATATTTAAATATTGACCGAGTCGATTTTCCTCAAAATTGGATCAAATATTTCTATATATAAGGCATTAAAATCTACCACTTTAATGTAATAATTTTTTCAATCAGTAACTGCATACTATTAATAATAATAATATTATTTTATTGTTATATATTTTATCAGTTATTTTCAGATGAAGTGTATTATATTTTTTTTAATTTTCTTTGTGTGAGACTGTTAAGAATAAATTCATAAGAATAAATACGAAGTATTTTAAAATAGATTTCAATGCTATAATAATAATAAATCCCAGTACAAGAATATTTGTTCCTAGTTTGTAGTGTGTCATTGTAGAAAGATTTTACTGTACTAATTATAACAATCAGCGAAGAAGTAAAATTAGTCGTAGCAGGAGGCAGCAGTTATATAAATACAAACATTTATGTAACATTTGCAACGATTAATATAGGCTACTTAGCTAACGTCATAAAATAATTTATTACTATTATTTTTATTATTATTATTAAATCAGATAATATTATTATAACAATACGTCACTAAATATAAAACATATAGGCTAATACAAAAATTATTTATAAATCTAAGTTAAAAATATATAATTCCATCTAATTATAGATGTAACGAGTTTAATTTTAGCCTATACTCTTATAACTCGTAAAAGGAAAGGAGAAATACGACAAATAATTATTGTATATTGCGTAGAATTCTATTTAAAAAAAATATGTATAAAACCTTTACGTTGTATTAAACATCAGAAATATCAGCGCTTATGAGTTCACTCAACTGATAAGTGATACGTTGTAAGTTTAAATAAAATTATTGTAATTTTATATTTATAGAATCTTTTGTAATATTATTATGTAACCTTCACCTTTCATCATGTATATTCTAGGTCGTCATTATAACATAAGAAATACTGTAATAATCCATATAAAAATAAATTAATTAATCAATAATTCTAAATAGCTAATGAATATTAATACAGTAATTAAAAATAAGTGATTTTTTAAATATGTGTTTTATAATAATTTTATATTTTTATTTACTTTAACCTAAGATGGGATAAAAATTCTGTCAATCTTTCATTGTTATTGGCATGACTACCCCTGAAAAGCTTCTCGTTAAATCGAATTTAAGATCACAACTTACATTACTTTCAATTTCGACTATACTTCGTATTTTTACTTTCCCGACGAATAGATATATTAAAGAGGATATGGCGATCATGAGAAAAATGGGGTACATTTTTTTTCCAAATTTTTACCCTTTCAAGATTCTACTAATTCATCTAGAATAAAATCATATAAATGTATATATATGTACGTAGGTATATCAAACTTTTTTTGGCTCTATATTGAAGTATTGACCGAACCGATTTTCATCAAAATCGGATCAAATATTTATATATATGGGGAATTTTTTTTCAAAATACTATAGGATATCGTGAAAAAAACAATTTCATCTTTTTTAGAAACATTTTAGAAAAAACTTTTTCAATCTTGTTATTCCATTGCAATTATAATAATCCAAAAAATCCAGCTCCAACCTCTTAAAATTGAAATATATATATGTTTTTTGTTCTTTGCTCTTTCTTCCTTCGCTTTAAATATTTTTCAATAGGTTTTTGAAACTTTATACTACTTCATATATATATATAGAGAGCTATCAAGAAATGTCTGCAATTTTTTAAATGATAAACCCGAATCTAAAATGCAGAAAAGATTTTTCAAAAATTTTCTTTTCATATTTTAGCCTTTATTGAACGAGTTTTTACGATTTACATCAATATTGAAAATTTTTAGAATCAATTTTGTTAAAATTTGTTCCCACTTCTAAAAAATACATATTATTTGTTTGTTTTTGGCTCTCTTAATTTTTATTATTATCTTTCTTCATCACTTAAAGGGGTATTAAAATTAAAGTACCTTTGGACTTTATATTATATTCCAGATACAAAATGAGAAGCAATTTCATTTCATTATTTTCATAAAGTTATATATATATATTTTTTTTTTGTTTAATTTTTTAATAATTCTCTTTATATAATTATTTAAATATCTCTTTTTAAATAATCTGGCACACAATTTTGACTGCGGATCTTTCAGCTCCACACAATTTCACAATTTGACCCATTTTCTGATGATACAGCGTTCCTGGCCGTTGACGAAGAACCTTACTTGGCTTCAACAGACCTTATCGGTGAGTGGTCAGGAAAATGGAGAAAAATACGAATAAGTTAAGTCATATCACGTCTGCAATGGGGAGCGTTGACTGTTCCAATACGAATAAGTTAAGTCATATCACGTCTGATTTTGGGCTGACTGTCCCAAAATCCACCAGGATGGGGTCGTCCTCCCACTCTTTCAAGGTTCGTTGGTCCTTCATCTCCACCTTGATCGAAGTTTAACGCCCAGTAATATGTAAAATAAAAGAGAAAAGGAAGAAACTTAACTCCAAGTATAAGAGGCTTTACTAGTTGTTAGATAGGAACTCGCATCTATCGTTGTCCAATAAACTTTTGCTATACAAGGTGATTCTAAAACCGGTTTGGACGTACGGCATACAGCTAAAGGGTACGACGTGCAAAAGTACCGTTGTACACAACGTTTTCACAACAAGTTGGCAAGATTCATTGTAGAGGTACCGTGGTTGGCTCGGAATGAGGAAATTCATGACTGTCTTAGATTAATTTATTTTCGTATCAATCGAGATCAAGCGGCTCAGTTTAAGTTACAGGCCGCGATTAAATGACAATTTCTAGCACTTAATTCTTCTAAAGAACAGTGAAGATGTCCATTGATTGAAACATCAATGCGTGCTGGACTTGGGTAATCTGGATGATACTCGAACTGGTTCGGTATCAAACATGTTATAAACGTTTTTAATATGCCTTAATGAGGAACCTAGCACTCTCGTATTTCTTTTCTCTAAATAGATATATTATACTAAAATTTTGTTTTTCTCTATCTATTATGTAATAATGTTGTGATTTTGGATTCTTTTTTTGCTTCTTTTTTAATTAGATTAGTGTGATCTGTTGAATCTTTGTGATCCCAATTAATGAAAGAATGTGTTAATTTATATGTAGTTTATATATATATATATATATCTTTATATTTATATTTATCTTTATATCTTTATATGTATTAATGGTGTTCGCTAAATGAATGAATGTTGTTCTCTTCACGTGCTTTTCATAATGCAATATACTTGTAGTTCCTTAATCGGAGCCAATTTTTAATACACGATTTCTGAGGAAAAAAATCTTTTTAAATTTTTTTTCCGTTAGGGATCACTTCTTTAAAAAATAAAGGAAGCCCTTCTCAAATAAACGTTTTTTTAAATTCAAATTTTTTTTTTAAATTCAAATGTGGGAATTTTGCTGCTTAAATTTTATTTTAGTAATCATAAACTGATCATCGTAACCGAGAAAGTCATCCAGTACATTGTCACCTTTTTTGTTTCAGTTTAATATTTTCAATATAAGACAAATTCAACGCTTATTTATAAACCTACGTAATTTTTAAACATACAATATTTTTATTTTCTGCTATTTCTTTTACAGATCGTAGTAACCCACTCCCCTTCCAGGTATTCTTTCCTTAGTCGGTTTGTTGGAGGATAGCAAAAGTCGGACCTTATAGCTTTTCTGTATTTTCATCATCAATTGAATATCTAAATAGGCCTTATATATCATTTTTACACATGGTTAATATTAATATTATTATCTCTACTTAATATTTTCGCTTAACTGGTCGCATTAATATTAAATATTGTTGGTTGGTCAAACTTCCATATGGCTAGTACAAGGGTTTCTATCTATTTATCATTTGTTTACTATTATTATTCTTTTTTATCATCTATTTTTCATTTGTAATTAATTTCTTCCGTTGTTTCAACCTTTTGCTTTTAAATACTGAAAGTAAACTTGACAAAGATAATTTATTTTAAGATAATATAAACACTAATGATAAACTGGGAGTACTTTTGTGTTATTTTTAAATTATTTTGATTTTATTTGTGCAGAATTAAGGCAGAGAGAATTTGTGAAGATGATATTGTTCTTATAAATGAGTGTAATATGGATGAAGAGGTTGAAGATTACTTAGTGGAATAAGAAAAAGTGAATGACACTTATGTAGATAACAAATACGTCTTTGACCCTGAAAGCTAAGAAAATACTACGAAGATGAGATCGTAAAAGAAATTAGAATAGCAGAAATTATTGCAAAGCCGAGTAAGAAGAGAAAGATAAATGAATTTAATGGAAGGAAACAAGATAAATACGAAAAGAACATTTCAGTAATTTTGATTAAAGATACAACTAAAATTAAAAAAAAAAAAAAAAAAATAAATGGGATAATTTGAAAAAACTGCATTATCCCATTGAAAAAAATTCTTTGCAAAATTTTAACTGCTTTTTTTTATCTCTATAAAAGTTTTAACTGGTATCTTTACAGTAAAAGATTAAACTAAAAATTTTATTCGCATTCAAACTAGATCAAATAGGTAAGCCCGGAATAATAAAACAACCAGTGAAATATTTAAAAACTTTTTTACAGATGATGTAATGAATTTAATCCTAAAAAATAGAAAAACAACGAAATACGTTATCAAAGAGAAAACTACTAAATGCAGAATAAATCTACCCTATCAGCCGATTTGATAAATGAGCTTTATGATCTATTTGTTTTCTTGATTCTAGCAGCTGCTGACTGCAAAATTTCTTTTTGATAAAACGTATTCATCTCGATATACATCCGGACAATGTTCTTTTTAAGTTTCTCCATTGCTGCTTCGAACTTGATGACTTCCTGTTCTAATAATGTTCTTGTGTGTTAAAATAGCAATATATATACCTGTAAGTCAAACAGAAATCATCTGATTGTAAAACTTCTTTTTAATGAAACGTATGAAGCTTCGAGAAAAAACGGGACAGTGTCGGACGAAAGATTTAATTTTCATTTTATGATTTGACAATAAAGATACCAGAGAAGAAAATATCATGGTGAATAAATTTGCTATTATATCAGAAATTATAAAAAATATTACGGGAAAATTGTGAAATCTCAATTACCTTTAGAATTTATTAATACAAAATTTAACCAAAGAAAAACCCATTTTTCATTTTTCGTCAAAAATAATCAATTCTAATACAACAAAAAAGGCAACAGTGGAAAAACTACTTTACTGTTTTGAATATCTATAATGTTAACTTTTCTATCTTTATCACTAAAATTTATCACGAAAATTATGAGTAAATATTATTTTTATAATAATAAAATTAAATAATTAATAAAAAGGTGTTCCAATGTTAATTAATGTGTAAACTTAGTAGTATCAAAGATATTTTTTTTTAAATTTAAATAAATCTATACTCATGATATAATTTTTATGTAACCGCCATACAACTTCATTGTATGTCTATTAATTCACATATACACATTTAAAAAAAATTAAAAGTACATACGTGGTGTGGCTACAAAAAAAAAACAGGATTATTGCTGTAATATTTTAATTTTTTTTCCTTAACAATTTTCACATTATCCCGTTCAATATATTCTCCTCCAAGATCACTAACTACACCACTCCATTCGAATTTTCCATTGTTCAAAACAGTGTTTCAGGTCATTTTCTTAATTCATGTTCAAGGTCTCCGTCGCTTTTTCTTTCACAATTTCAACTGTCTCAAATCTAGTTCCTTTCAATGCTTCCTTCACTTTCGGGAACGTAAAAAAGTCACATGGGGCTAGATCTGGTGTGTAGGGCGGATGTCCAGCACATAGATTCCATGCTTAGCCAAAAACAACTTAACAATCGATGCTGGAGCGTTGTCTGTTGAAGAATCCATGATTTATTCTTTCACAACTCTGGTCGATTTCTTCTTACTCGCTCATAAAAAATAATTAGAACCTCAAGATAATATTCCTTATTCATTGTTTCAGACCTTCAGGACGGATGAGATTGTCTTTTTTTTTATCAATGTTTTCGTCCGTTTTTGATGTGGAAGAGCGTCCTGGACGTGGGTAAACGTCAATTTCTTCTCGTCCTTCTTTGAACCCTTTATACCACTCAAAAATCAATGTTCATGACGTACACTCATCACCGTACACCTCTTGTAAGAGAGAACAGGTCTTTGTTGCGAACTTGCTGAGTTTCACTAAAAATTTGACGTTAACACATTGCTCTATTAATACGCCTGCCATTTTTCCGACTAGTGGCAAAATGGGAGGCAATTTTCTCATTGGTCACAAGCGAAGACGCTTGTCGGGCCATAAGCGAAGGACTGAGCAGACTGATCGTCATAATGGCTGGAATATAAAGGGGGATCTCAGGCAGTTGCCTGAGATCCCCCTTTATAACAACGTCCAATGCCACACTGTCGAGTTCGATAGTGTGGCATTGGACGTTGAGGATCACGCTATTTTTCTTAGAAAAAATCAGTCCCGTTATTTTCTAGCCACACCGCGTAAAATGTTATTTCATTATTATCTGATATTTTTTAACATTTTTTTTTTTAATTGTTATTACTGAATTATTATTTATCTTAAAAATTATTTTCACAATCAGACGTTAATAATTATTAATAAATCAATATATTTAAAATAAAATAAAAAGTTTAAAAAAAAGGAGATAAAGTGTGATTCGATAAAGCCTTCCCCTTGAAAAATCCATAAATTTCATTACATTAATTAAAATTTCATTTCGCTATAACTCTGGAACTAATGAAAATAAGTACTATTAATGAAATATCATTGAAAAGCTCTCAAAGAGGGTTTATTACCGAAGTTAAGAAAAAGTTCAAAATTCAAATTTTTTGTGCATTTTTGGCTTTTCTGGACACTTTTTGGACAGTCGATTGCAATCAAATGAGAAGGTTCACAATCAGACGTTACAATAGTCCTACATGCAACATTTCATCATCCTACAGCTAATCGTAGAATATTAAGCTATGCGAGATACATTCGTACGTACAAACGTCACTCTGAATCTAGTCAAAATAGATTCAGGGATGGTGAAAAAGGATATTTCCGTAGAAATATGAAAATCGAGATTTTTCGCGATCAAAATACTTCCTTTACTTCGTACAAGGAAGTAAAAATAAAGGTTTCAATAATTTATTTTAACACTTTCGATTATGTCTTTAATAAATAAATAATCGTGATATAAATAATAAATTTAAACAATAAAATAATAGAAATCAAATGATGGGGGGAAAAAACAAATTTAATGAGGGTAAATTTTGTTCAAATCTTACGGGAATATATTTTCGCATGATTACTAATATTAAATAATTTGGGATTATTAGGAACTACGGGTTAAAGGATAGGATATTATAATTGTATTTGCTAAACAGTTATTTAGATCGTAAAGTCATGTCTTTTTGTTTTTTTTTTTATTAGACGAAACAAAAATTTAATGATAGTATAACGTATTCTGTTTTCCAGTTAAAACACAGAACATTTATCAACAAGTTTTATTTACAAACAAAAAAACAGGTGCACATATTTTCTGGTATTGCAGGTGATATTTCAAATGCGTAACACCAGCGACTAATCGTGTTTGTTTTTACTATTAACTAAGAAGTGTCACTAACTAGTACTGTCGACAGGGGCACTTAGAGAAAGCGATGTGTGGGAGGGTATCGTTTTGGCTTCTAACAAAGAATATTAGCCAACATAATATTAGTACAATCATTCAGCGTATCTTGTATACAAATTTTAATTTCTATTTCTCAAATAAAACATTTAGCAAAATTTATTTAAACTCCCATTTATGTATTTTTATTCTGAAATAATATTAGAAATAAATATTTTTAAACATTACTGATTTCTCCGAAATAAATAAATTTTGGAGACCTTTGTTTATTTTATGAAAATATTTTTTTTAATTTAAAAGTAAGAAGTTCCATTTTGTATTTATAAATAAAATCAAACTGTGCTTAAAAAATAATATCTAAAATTTATTTCTATAATATTTAGTTATTAATTTAAAAAAAAAAGCATTACCTTTCCCATTATTATTAAAATATTAATCTTTCACATGCAGCTGGTCAGGAGAAAATCTATTTCCCTGTACACACTCAACAATATCATGTTAATTAGCGATTTCATAAATTTTCCCCACACTCCTTTTAAAAAATTTTTCCATAAAAATATTACAGTTTATTAGTAAATAATACACACCTGATAATAATATAAACCAAATCAAAAAAGCCGGCCTCCGTGGCGCGAGTGGTAGCGACTCGGTCATTCATCCGGAGGTCCCGGGTTCGAATCCCGGTCAGGCATGGCATTTTTCACACATATAACAATTCATTCATCTCATCCTCTGAAGATATACCTTAACGGTGGTTCCCGAGGTTAAAAAAAAGAAAAGAAACAAAGAAATCTTAATTTTTTTCGGGGAATACATTTTCGTAAAATACTAAATTTTTCGATGAAAATTTTCCATTAAGATGAATAATTAAACAGAGAATGCAGTAAGCACAATCGATTAAAAATTGCTGATTGTCTTTTTCTTTTATTTCTATACAAATCCATAGAAAATGTTCATAATTATCACCAATTATAGATAAAATTATTTACTTCTAAGATATATGTTTTTATTACATGGTTTTATAAGAAAATTTCTTACATTAACAATAACTGGTTAAATTATCAGTACATATATATTCTATAATTATAAATTTATCATTATATTGATATCTTAACTAGTTTCATATACTTGTCATTACTTTCTGTGTAATGATTTTCTTACTTTATTTAAGTTAAGTTTATCTTTTACTATGACTATAATCCATCATAAACTCAATTACATTAAAAAAAAAATCCTGAATGCTTAACCATCCATATTTTGACTCGCTAATCATGCTATTCTAATCTATTAAAAATTACTGATTAGCATATAGCTGGAAGGAATTCAAAACCGCAATAAACTTGTCAGATAATCGGTTATAATTCATAATAACGGAATAAATTTTCTTAAAATAGTACATCTGCAACATAAGAAAAGTTAAATACAATGTACTGGAAAAACTCTGATACTAATTAAATAATTAAATCCACTAACCAAAATTTTATAAATTTAGTTGGAGCGCTTTCGGAACGAAATTATTTCATCATCAAGGACTTAAATATGTTTTTTTCAATTTTATTAAAACTAAAACTTCACAGTCTATTTAAAATGTTTATGTAAATTATATAAAGCTCTCGAACTAAATTTGTAAAATTTTTGGTAAGCGGATTTAATTACTTAATTACTCGTATTATATAATCATGCCAACGGGCTATGCTTGATAAAATTATTATAAACTCATTAGATAATGTTTAAGGAATATTTATGTTAGTAAATTTAATAATTGTGAACATGAAGAAGTTTTAATTTAAATATTCTTTTCTTACTGCAATATATACCATCGTTATGTAGTAATGAATCGAAGATGGCATCTACAAATCAATTTTTTCTGAAACCTATTTAGATATTCGTATATTGGGCTCAATATTAGGTACATCAAGTAACTCTGACAAAGGAATTCTAGAACGTTTCCAACAAAATATCTAAGAATATCGTGATTCATTAATTATTCATTTATATATTAACTATTACTATTTATTAACTATTCATCTATATTACGATATCAGGCTTTTAAATTAAAAACTTCAAGATTTCAATATATTACATTACTCTTTTTGAAAAAAAAAAATGATATATTTTAACGTATAATATACTTAGAAGAAAATCAGTACAATTTCTTCAATATTATCTGGAAAAAAAAAGAAATACTAAAAATTTTAATTCAAACAGATAGAAGAAAAAATATATAAGAATAAAGAAATATGGAGATTTTATTATATTTTTACAATAAAAATACATCTCTTAAAAATGTCTGGGAACATAATATTTTCGTTATTTTCCTGATAAATTATCTTGAATCGATTATATTTTTATAAACTTTATATTCTGACCTTTACCATTCATTCCCCTTTCCACTCGATTAGATTAATAATTTCATTTTTCTGCAATCCCAACGCAGTTAATAAAAAATAATTAATTATTTTTCATAATAACATTTTTTTAGTTATCACTCATTTGTCTAGTTTGTTAAGCATTTCCTTCTCTTATGTGAAAGCGATTTTACTCCAATATATAATTAATACGTTCTATATCCTCAATTATTTTAGGATCTTCTCTAATATTCTTCTATTTCAAATTCATATAGTAATCTTAAATCTCGTTTTACATCATAAAAATTCTGAAATTCTTTGTTTTACAATTTTTTTTTTAACATTTAAAAAAAACCTTGCCATTAGTATTATAATTATTTCATTTAATTTCTATGAACATCGTATTATTTTACTTCCTTAATTCTTCCATCTTTTGTGTAAAAATTCATTGGGTTATTATCTCCCATTCTTATTATTTCTGTTTTCCTAATATTATTTTCATCTTTTCATAATATCTATTAATTAATTTTTAAATTATACATTAAATATCCTGTAATGTATATTTTATTTTTATTTACCTTGTACATAAAAAAAAAAAATGACATTAAGATTTGAACTTCCCAGCATTTAAGTATTAGATTAAAACATAATCTTTTTCCACTAAAAGAAAAAATTAAAAAACATTTACCATATTGAGAATTATATTACTTTATTTATTAAAGAACAGAAGAAACAGAATTATAAAATTTTTAATTAAAGGAGAAAGAAACTGGCGAAGTATTGCATGATATTATATAACTTCACCGGTTGTAAATAATAAAAATTAAAAGAAGTAGAGCAAAAAACAAAAAAGAGAATTTATATAGAAATAAAAATATTCATATACAGGACATCTAACCCCACCATCAGTAGAGGCTAAAATAAAAAGACTTTCAAAAACCTTTTCTGCATTTAGGTCCGTGGTCTACAATTTTAAAAACTGTAGACATTTCTTGACAGTTTTATACATGCAGTGTAAGCTTTTTAAAATATTTAAACCGAACGGAGATAGAGGAAACTACAAAAAAACTTACATTTAAAAGATCCATTAAATGTACTAACCATATGTATTACCTATGTATATATGTATATGTATATACATATATGTATACATGTATTAACTATGTATTACTATAGTTTCCCTGATAAAAAAATAAATTAAAAAGAAATAAATTAGTAATTTAATTGAAATAAGAAGATATTTCCTGGAAATTTAACTAATTGTTCTGTACAACAGTATGAAATACTTGGACTCATTGTAAACTTTATTTGGTTAAATGCGCAATAACGACAACTACTACAACCACAATAACAACGCAATTTAACAAATACAACTACCTGATCAGTTGTTTGAAGCAGATTCTATGAAGCAAGTTAGTTCAGTTGAAGGAATGCAATTAGTTTAATGCTGCACATAAATGCGAGCAAGAGTCCAGTATACAGACAAGAAACAGACTGCTACCTGAACACATCTCAGAACGTCTATCTACTGTAACATTGACAAAGTAATGCTGATACATTCATTTTATTGTATCTTCCCACGTTTTATATAATACGACAACGATTTTATATTTTTTACCCGATGTATTTAAACACAGTTCATTACTAAGTAATTAGGCCAATATGTCAAATGATAGAAAGAAATCAATTCTTTATCGTAAAAAGCTATTTAATTAAAAAATAACACACTTTGATGTTAATAAAATGTAAGTACATTTATTTTTTTATATATAGAAAAGTAATAATTTACAATTTATCAAACATCCAATATGAATTATGGATGGCTTTATAATGCATAAAACATAATGAAACAGGACTGATTCATAAATGTCCTTAAACATTTTATTTAATGAAATAGTGTTAAAATAATGAATATATAACATATTCATGCAGGATTTAGATGCTTATTATAAAACACGAAGTGTTAAGAAAATTTATTTCTTACTGTAACACATTAATTTTTGAGTAGCCTGGAAATTTACTGCGTTTCAAATAAATTAAAAAAATACGAAAACCCTAAAATTAAGTAATAGGAAACAAATTAAATTGAAATAATTGAAAAAAATAACTTATCGCTAGAATCAAAATAACTTAAATGGAAATGGAAATCAAAGCCAAAAGAGGAATAATAAAATTAAAAATATACGAGTATTCTATTTTGTATATTAATGAATAGAACATATGGAAACATAGATAATTCTTTTTTTTTTCAAAAAATAAACTCCCACTTCGTAGATTTTTTCCTAGTGAATAGTTGCAATCTGTTCAACTAACAACATCCTGATAATAATCAGAATAATAAACAACATCCTCAAGGCACAAGGTGATGAGGATGATGTGTATGACTTGTAAATGAGGAAAGTCTTGGGCTCAGGCTTATTATTCCTGAGAAGTAGGGTTTAATTGAATCTCAACCACTATAGTATACTGATACTGCCTAGTATTGCATTCCGTATAAAAGCAACTAACTTTTACAACACTTTGAACCTCAAACTTTTTTTTTTTTTTTTTTTTTTTTTTTTTTTTATATGGGCATCGACTGCTGTGGTCATTAGCCCTCGTCACATTTTAAATT
>JAAAKQ030158951.1:0-12772 GCA_010016005.3 Zanna intricata | reverse complement strand
GGCCGCCCGGGAATGATGTAGATTTAACTGTCCCAGGCGCAAGCGTTCGAATTGGTGTAGGCTGTCCTCAAAAGCTTCCTCCCCTTCAGGCGTCGCCATACGCCGCATTATGTACGATCTTCGCCCGAATATTATGTACGATCTCAAGTATCATGGACATAAAAGAGGAAAGATGATCAAGGACGCCCGCGCCACCGTAATACTATGTTTGGAAGGCTTTATGATGACTGTTCCCATCCGCCATTTCAACAATACATCTTTGTGGCCTTTTTTCTACCTTGCGGTCGATACCAAAAGCAATAATAAAATGCCTGTGATAACTGCCGTGAAATTCATCACAAACTGACTAATTAAAACGAGGGAGAAACTCGGTGAGAATACGGAGAGGTTCGATGATGGACAATGTTCTGGATGATAAGTACATGAAACTCGTTTATTATATTTCTTTAAGAGAAGCAGAAAGATGATCCCCAAGGACATATAATGGGCATTGAAGTCGCCTACTATTAACTACGGCGATGGATTTTCCTGAAGAGATTTGATATCTCTAAAGCGTTGAACTCATAGTTGGTGATATATACAAATTGCAGATATACAAATTGCAGATATGCTATTTGTATATGAAGGGGATAGAGACCTTCACAGCAACGAGAGGAATAAGGGAAGTTAGTGATATCCTTGAATCCAACACCTCATTCCGCATGAAAATTGCAACTCCACCACTCTCTCTGCTGTCAATTAAGCAGTCGTATCTCTCACAGGAATAGCAACTTGTTGTAGAAGATGCGTTTCTTAGAAGTGCATGATTAGCGGTTCATATGCTTGCTCCAATAGACTAATATCTTTAATGCAGGACCGAAGACCTCTTATGTTCCACTGAATAATGTTCATATGTAAAGTGGTTATAGACAGAGAATTGCAGGAAAAATATATAAAAAAATTAGAAAAACACTTTTTATAAATTTTATACCACCGACTTCAAATAAAAATGGAAAGAATGTTTAATTTTTTTTATCAATAATAATAATAATAATAACTTAGTTAAGACATTGATAAATATTGATAATGTGATTTTATTTAATTTTCTATGTATAAAATATAATAAAAATTTATAGATTAGCTAAAAAAATTTTAATATCGTTCATTTTGCTACTCATTTAAACTATATTTTCATAGAAAAAGATATTCGCAGCTGAACAGTGTAAAATAACGAATATTTTGTAGATTTTAAATAAAATTCTTTGGTGTGTAAAAACATTAATTGTTGATTTGTTTATATATAACTATAATTTATTATTATAATAAGGTAAAAAATAAGAAAAATAATAATTTAAATGAATGTGAACGGTAAATCAGCAAATAGGATATATTAAAAGAAATAATACAATCTGTCTCACACTGTTTTAATATCTGAAACTTTCTTTTTTTTTAAAGAACGGTAGAATTCCACCATTAAAAAAAATTTACTCGTCCATTAAATCAAATCACATAAGATTATTCATATATGTAAAACATAGGTTTTTGTATATTGGTAAAACATATTGGTAAAAATTTTAAGTATTTATTTTTAACATCATACTGTGTTTGTGAGTGAGTGTGTTGTGTGCTTGTTTGTTAAAGAGGGTTATATTTTTCTTCGGTGGAGTACGAGTATACTCGAGAGCTGTAGATTTATAAAAGGTTTATCGCCAGCTAAAAAAAGAATTGTCTATGGTTAGATAAACATATAATAAAAGTTTAATAATTGTATTTGAAAATAATCTAAATAATTAATATTATTATTACCTATAGTCTATAAAATTACCTAACAAATATAAACTTAAATACTACAGTTAGCTAAAAAATTAGTTATTATACTTTGTTACTACTACAAAAAGCAGTCGAAAGTAGCACATTATTTCTGAGATTAAGAGTAATTTTTATGTTATTCTTGATTTCGTTTGCGATGATGAAATGATATCATTATACAATTATGTCGTCTTTGCAAATTTCTGATAATAATGATGTGGAAAGTTTTGGACTGCAGTGAGTATTTTGTTAATTCCTTAAAAAATATTCTAAACGCACATTTTTACTTTCTTGTACGAAATAAAGGAAGGATTGTGATCGCGAAATATTCTGTTTTCAGATTTCAACGGAAATACACATTTTGACCATCCTGAATCTATCTTGACCAGTTTCGGCATGATGTCTGTACGTACGTATGTATTTCGCGTAATTCAAAAATAATTAGCCGCAGAATGTTGAATTAGCCCAGAAGTTTAGATTTAGGGCTATTGTAACAACTAATTGTTCAAATTCCATTTGATTTCAATCGACTGGACCAAAATTGTCAAAAAAAATCCCAAAATCTTGGGCTTTTTCTTAACTGCAGTATTAAGCCCTCATTGAGAGAATTTCAATGATATATCATGAGGGGTACATATTTTCATTGGTTCCAGAGTTATCCAAATGAAATTTTAATTAATGAAATATTTGGATCTTAATAGAGGAAGGCAAATTGGTTCGAATAAAAATTCATAAACATATATTTTTTTATCTTTTTTTTTTAATTTAAAAATATTGATTTATTAATAATTATTAATCTCTGATTATAAAAAAGTCTAAAATAAATAATAATTCAATAATAATACAAATTAGATATATATAAAAAAATATCACAAGTTATTAGTGAAATAAAATTTTACGTATATTTTATGTTAATTCAAAAATGTTTACAGAGGTTAATAATTGTTAATTGAAAAAAGAACTAAAGTTAAAAATCAATATATGTATATGATGCGGATTCCGACCGATGTGTCCATGGTTACGGTTCTGACACGTTCTCACATCACATAACTACTTGAGCGACGTAAAACAAAATTAATGTATAAAGAAATTTAAAATGCGCATACGAACAACACAAAGAAAATGTGATGAAATGTGGTATCTATAAACATGCAGTTGTGTAACTGTCCACTTTATTAAAGAATTGGAAGATTGTATCTAACTTTCAAATGAAATAAGTTTAAATGAAGTGCAGAAAAAAATGTGTATATGCAATATAATAGGCGTACTAGGTAAGTCATGTGGTTTCCACATCAGTTTTTTTAAGCATTACAAACATTTAAGTAAGATACCTTTGTATCTTAAAAAATGTTCTAACTCAACCTTTTCTTAAGATAATTTGTGAGGTAAAAAGAGGTTATGTCCAATGAATATCTGTTGTATGGTTACTAATGTTCACACAAGATCGATTAAATATTACGATATGCAAAGTGACCATAATTAAGATGTGATATATGAGATTCAATAAATAAAAGTTTAAGAACAGGCAATAGGTCTACAGATGTGAAATCTTTGCTAAATACAGAACTAAACTATCAACTTTAATTTTTCATTTAACATTTTAAATCCACTAAATTTAATATAACAGACTAAATTAAATAGGTTATATAATTTTACCAAAAAAATGAAACAAGATACATTTTTTTTAATTCGGTATATCTCCACAAAGTATTGATAGATCTAACATTATAATCGTTCAAGGAAGTATAATTAGGTGCAGTGGGCACTTATGTAATAGCCGATTTTCATTGCTAATAATTTGTTTTGTATTTATACTGTAACTAAGTAACATACTTTAAAATGGTTAACTATACAAATATTTTTTTTTTGCAAGTAAAAAATTTTATGTAGAGGTCATAAGTATTTCTTGCTATATACTAGTATTTACTCTTTTTTTGCTAGTAAAATAGAAAACAAAATGCAGAAATTTCACAGATAAATAATAAAAAATGGAATATTTCATAAAAATAAAGTTGTAACAAAACATATAAAATATAAATATTACTTGAAAATTGATGTTGTATATCCGAGTACCACCTACAGGTAGTACAGAGTACTACCGTGAAAACGTCGTTTGATGGGATAAATCAATTAGGAATCCTATACTCGGATCACAAATTATAATATTATAAATTATTATATTTTCTTTTATAAATTCCTATTGTCTTGGTGGTATATATTTTTTAATTGGCCAAAATCAAAATATAAATCACCGATTATCAACTACAATGTTTTAAAAGAATACTGTTTGAAAATTATTCTTTGCGAAACGCATGTAAAAATAAAATAAATGAATAATGTTTTATTTGTTTATTATTATCATGTTTTAAATAAAATTTGCGATTTTATGTTCATATCGTTATCCATATAACTTTCTTATTTTCGATTCTTATGAAATAATCTAGTAATCTTACTGCTAGCCTTTTTAAAAAAACTTTTATCAGACAGTTTTATATTATTCGTCTTTGTTGATAGTTTTCTCTTTGATGTATTTCCTTGAAATGATAGTAAAAAATTTGAATTTTTTTCAGACAATACATTTGACGAAACAGATGTTAACGAATTCGTCCACGATTTTATTTTTAATAAACTCATGTCTGATGCCTCTTTTATTTTGTCGCATTTCACCGGAAAATTTTTATTAATTTTTGTTGTACTCGAATTTGATTGTAGCAGTTTAGAACTGCTCTTTTCTTCAATTTCTGATGACGGTTTACTCGTTTTATCTACATACTCACCTTCTGTTATCACTTTAAACGAATAACAACTTAACTGTCTTTGTAGACACATGCCTGTTTCCTGAATCTCCAAGACGTTTTCAGAGCACACTCTTCTTTCCATGCTCCCTGAGCTCATTTCTTTACCCTCTGATAACATCCGATTTTAAAACAGTGAGGTATTGTAACATGGATTTTTATAACTGATTTTCGTAATGAAACATTTTACTGGAATTTACCTTTTTTTCAGTAAGTACGTGTTTCCATAGAAAATAATGCTTAGTTACGTAAATTATGACTCTTTTGAATTCAATGTTGTATTGAATCATTAAATAAATTTTTATTTATATATTTAATTTTTTTTTTAATCTTTCGTATCAGAATTCGACCACATATCAAATAATACTTTTTTCATAAATTTGGTTTTTTTTATTAATCAAATAATGAAATTTTAATTTTCTTTAAGCAATAATAACTGAAGAAAAGTTATATTTAATTTTATTCTATTAATTAATTATACGTAAAATTTTGGATATTGGTAGAATGAAATTTCATTAAAACACAAACTGAAACTATCTGTAACTATCAATGTAATTATATTTTAATAACGGAATTTGAAGTTGTAGATTTTAAATATATTTCGTCATTAAAACAAACTCCCTAGAAATTAAAATCTTAGTTTTAATATACGACTAACTTCAGGATCAGTTTTAATAATGATCGAAATTTTTGGACATATTAAACCTAAGAATGATATGACCTCAGGCTCACATATTAGTAACTGAAAAATATTAACAACATTAGCTATAAATTGACTTAAGTGAATACCTTTTGTAAGGATATTAGTTGTAATAACAATTTATCGTCGTTAAATAAATAAATTAAATTTTCAGTGTTTCTAACTAACAGAATATTCTAAATGTTTAATTAGGTTATGGACTTATAAGGCTATGAAGTTTAGGAGGGTATTAGAAATAAATGTTTACCTGCAATCTAAAGCTGCGTGTTTAAGATAGAATTTCCTTAATAAAAACTAATTTGTTTTAATTTATCATTAGATTAGATCAGAGAATACAATAAGAAATTTCGCAAGGGAAAAGTATACTTTACTGAAAAATAAAAATAAAAAAGTAAAATAATTCTGAACAAATAACGGAAGTGAATAATATTTTAATGCAAACAGGAAATTCTATCCCAGTTAAGCAAACAATAAAAACTGAAGAAATAATGTCCAAATAAAGAAGATCGTTATAGATTTGAATAGATTTAAAGAAAGAAGAGTGATGCGGGATGCAAATAAGAATGAGATTTAGTAAAATAATTTTCAATGAAATTCTATAGGATCGGACCTGAAGTTGCTAAACCATAATTCTTTCTAAAACGTTTTACTTCATTAAATAATGCACTATTGAAAAACTTATGGTCTCGATGATATCGATTTAAATAGTATGTATTGCGAAATGCATTGGAAATCAAACAATTATTTTAGTTTAAATTAAAATCTAATCTAAAATTAATAACTAAATGATCTTTTAAAATTAAATTTCGCAATAAAACTACTTTTAATTTATAAAAAAAAAAAATTTATTTATATCCTTTATAAAAAATAAAAACTAGGTATTTTCCCTAGTAAAATTCCTTAATTATGGAACTAAAATACTAAGGTATTTTGTAGTGCCTTAGGTATATTTTAGTTCCTCAATTTATTTTTTTCCTTTGTAATTAATAATATAAAAGAAAATCTATTGTACTCGAATAAATGTCGGTTTTATTACTTAAAACGGAAAATAAATTTCGGATAATTTTACAAAATCTTTACTTGATGCTACGCTACTGAGAGAACCCAAAAACTATTTACAAGGAAATATTCTAAATTTTTTGCTACCTTTGGGTGATACTTTGATAATTTTTTTTCAATATTTAAGGGTTAAAACCAAATCCTGATGAAACTTTATTTTAAATGTTGGATATCTTTTAGAAAACCAACATCGGGATAATCGATCTCAGACGGCAGGTTGCACTTATTCTTTCAGTTTATTTCAGATCAACTTTTAGGAAATAAAATGCAATTTAGTTTTAACTTATATTTACTTACATTTTTAACTCTATTCTATTAAGTATATATTTATTTATTTGTTGTCGATTAAAGTGGGTCAAATTTATCGGTTGCATGAAACGTATCTGAAAATTTTAACATATTTGAAAGTTTCAAATACGTTATTTCACTTTTAGTAAATTAATTGAAACGTTCAAATCAATCGAGGAAGAATAAAAAGCTTTAGAAAGAGGAAAACGATAAATACTAATTTAGATGATTGATTTTTGCTTTCTTTTTCCTAATGCTCTTTTAAGATGCGCATTAGGAAAAAGAACTAGAGTAATTACGTTCTTCTTAAATTATAGTTTCTTAGATAATTCTGTAAAATGTAACGTAAAAAATTAGAATTCAATTTTTTTTTTGTTATTTTACAAACATTACATAAGCTTTAAAATAATAAAAACAATAGTACCTGGGCAGTCTTATTTAATCAGAATTTCACTTCATCAGCGATACTATTTGCTGTGGAGAAAGATATTTTACTGAACTGAATAGAAGAATAATACGAACAGTCAAGAGGTACTAGACCAGAAAATTTTTAACCACTGGAATGTACTAACATACTAAGTTCTTATTGTATATAGTAGTATAGAATCAAAATAAAAAAAGAATTGCGCGGAATTACTTACAAATCAATAATTTTAATTATATTAAAATATAAATTTAATTACAGCTACTTTTAACTTTATTATTAAAATATTATTATTCTACTTTTATTTTAATATTTTATTCTTATTTTCAACATACTTAGTATTTTAATTACACCCCCCATACATGCATTTTTATCATATTCTCAAGTCAAGAAATGATACATATTACTTATTACACATGAAACAATAAGATCATATGACAGGAATATACGAGTTGAAAGCACTAGGTTATATTTTTAGCTCAAAAAGTAACACCTACACCCCGGATTTACTTCATTCGAAGGAGCCTATCGATGTGAATTTATTCTAAAAAAAAATATTTGGGCAGTAAAGTTCAGTTAGTTTTATTGCTGTTTTTTAACAACCCTTAGTTTATTCTGTCTAAGAGTAAGGAAGCCTTAGAGCATTAATTTCCCTTTATTCTCTCCTTTTTATTTAGGATTTAATACTTTTGTACCCCTTATTTTCATTATCTTCTTCTCTTGCCAGAGATTCGTTTTTGTGTAATTTTATATAGTGTCATTAAAGGTAATAGGATGTAAAAATTAAATTCAATAAAATTTATTCCACAAAAGAGTATATTTTTGTAGGAATTAAGATTTTATTTATTTTTTTCTTTTGAATTTAAGTCATGAATAACTATCACAGTATTAGAAAATTATTCACAGGCAAACATTATTCACGCAATTTTAAAATATTGTTTATAGCTTGCTTAATATAATTTCTATTTTAGATTTTATAATTTTTTTTCTTTTACAGAAATCAATAAAAATTGTGAATTTTCAGGATAAATGACAGTGCTGTTTGCTCCTACTACAGTTGTTAATGAGTGATAGCCTACGTCTTTTAAATAAAACAATAAATACAAAATTTATATAGTTTCACCTTTCAAAAGAAAAAATCTTAGGACTAAATCCTCAATTGAATTTCAGTTAGTACCTCCTAGGAATAAGTTATATTTATGTTCCATTTGATTTTCTATCATCACCCAGCCTAAAGGGAAACACAAAACTGCCACTGATTTTAAGTTTGAAAAGAAATGTGGTAAATTTTTACCTATTTTTAGATAAATAAGAAAATAAAAACATAGATTTTCTTTTTAGGTTAATAAAAATGACATCTTATATAGACTATATATACTGTTCTGTAATTAACTGCTTTGTATTAATGTTCATAAAAATTCAGACTTGATATCTCTCCAAAATGTTGCAACCAATTCAGTAGAAATCCCAGTGGTCAATTTTGTAAAGAAACTTTCGGAAGTGTCGTAAAAAGATTAGCTATATTGTAATTTAAAGTAAACTTTCATTTTAAAACTTGGTCATTATTGAAATATAACTTTATCTAAGTAATTTTGTTGTAGAAGCTCCTTTAAAACATTTGTTTTTTCAGATAGGGGAAAATATTTTTGAAAATTTCTTAGTAATAAATATTAAAGGAACAGAAGTAAAACTTCCTAAATATACTAAACATTTTTCCAACAATTTAAGTAAAATTTTCGTATAATATAAAATTAATTTTTTAAATTTGTTATAATTTTTAATATAGTTTAACTAATAATTTGAAGTAAGATATTTCATAAATTACTCGCGTTGGATCGTTTTAAGTAGTAGAAACCAGTAGTTAAACCTTATAGTAGTAGAAATATGTGATCGATTTTATAATATATTATGTATATAATTTTTACATGTATTTTTTTAATTGTTAATTTCAGGTAACTCTATTTGTCATTAAAAAGTCGATTTCTATTTACACGTATAATTTAATGATATTCTAATATTTTCTTCTAACTGTACAGTATATTGCAGCGTACTTATTTTATTACCTAAAAACAGTGTGATAAAATACTACATTAAATAACATTATTATAGAGAATGAAATACCTACCTCCCGAAATGTGGATTTATGTTGCACAGGATTTATACAAAATTATCATTTACACACGATTTATCGTGTGTATTAATCGTGTGCAAAAAATGCAGGAAGAGTAGTAGGTTTGTTTTAATTGTCTGCAATGATGCTTAAGATTGGTAAAATTACTCGTACTATAAGGATTCAACATTTTAATACATTTTAATTTTCTCTTTATTAAATAAACCACAGAATGGTTGATTTGATGAATTCTTAAGTTTTACAAATATTTTGTTATTTATAAGAACCATACTTTGAGGAAAAAATTTAATCTTTCAAAGAAACCGTAAATTCAATACGTTAAAAATATATTAAAATAAGCCTGCAATATGACCGAAGGCTGCAACCTTCATTGCAGTAATAATATTCTGTTATATCAAATCATTTTTATTCTTTCAACCATTACAATAAGCAGTAAATAACATTTTTATACAAACAGTGACCTTATTAAGCACTTAGTATACAATATTATTATAAGAATTATAAAATTAAAAAAACAAAAATTAAATTTAGATATGTACATTAAGTTAAAATTAAATTTAAATGCTTTAAAAGAACAAAGTACCTTATTAGGCCTGTGTCAAGGTTACCATGACACTTAAAATTTAATAATTGAGTCAATGGAGAATTACAACTAAAATATTAAAATAGTAATTAATAATTTACAGCAGAGCAGACAAATAAAAAATATTTTAAAAATAATGGTTTACCAGTTGAATTCTATAATTCAAAAAATTATATATAAAAAAAATATCGTTTTCACATTATTTTATTTTATTTATTTTTTTTTACTCCGATGTCATACTTGTCTTATGAAATATTTTATTGAATGATTCAATAGAGAAAAATGATCATTATGTATCTTTTAAGTGAAGGGAAAAGTATGTTTTAAACAGGTTTTGAAAAAGGACTTCATTCGTAGTAAAGAATGTACTTTAAATTAAAAATTCTAACGGAATGCCATTCCAAATTTTTTACTCGTTTCTGGAATTTTAAGATTCCGCAATAATCTTAAGATTAATAAGTTATTTTCTTTTTTTTCTAGTGATATATTTACAAATAATTCTAATAATAATATTTTTTTTTTTTAATTCGGCTTGGTAAATAGCAATGTAATAAATAATAATTAAATTTAATAAATCAACATTTAATACGAAATTAGTTAGTGGTTATGAATGGTTTTGGGCTCTCAAAGATCGTTTAGACATTGTGCACAATTTAGCACATTTAGTATGCCATGTAATTGTGTTTACGATACAAATATATGTGAATAACATACCCGTATCTGAATATTATTGTAACATCTAATTTTGTATTCATTCCTGTATGCATTTTGGGTTAGGTTATCAAAACATCACCTACATATTATTGTAAGGTAGGATATTTTCTTCAATAAATTACAAAATTAATTTACCCAATTTTGTACTTATTAAATTACACTTTCAAGTAAATAAAATATTTTCTAACGTATTTGCTTTTCAAAATGCAGCTAAAATTACTAGCAAAATTCACAAATACAGGTAAATTCACCAGTATGGGGATAATATTACGTTTTTCAGATTTAAATTAATCTTTCAATATATTTCAAATAGGTTTTTGTTTCCTAAGCATGATAAAATTTCTTTATATACAGTATGTCTAAAAAGTTCCCGAACTAAATTCCTGTAGTCGATAGAAGTAACACTATCACTTTGACAACCAAGGAACTATGTAGTGGAATGTCTGACGAGTGTGCACAAAATTTCATCACGTTTCGTCACTCCAGTCTCGAATTATATTCGGCCGCGTAGGTTGTGTTCATGTGACCTCGTGTGAGCTCGTGATACGGAGCCCACTTGGCTGGTCTAATGATTAACGCGACATTGAAAATCGAAGACATTGATTTCGAAGTCGAGCGTTCTAAGATTCAAATCACGGTAAAGGTAGTTATTTTTATACGGATTTGAATTCTAGACCGTGGATACCGGTGTTCTTTGGTGGTTGGGTTTCAATTAACCACACTTCTCAGGAGTGGTCGGCCTGAGATTTTACAAGACTACACTTCATTTACGTTCATACATATCATCCTCATTCATCATCTGAAGTAACACCTTACAGTAGTTCCGTAAGCTAAACCAGAAAAAATAGAGCTCGTGATACGGAACAGAGAAACGCGATAATATTTACTGTTCGATTTCAAACATTTTTCGTTGAAACTCATTCTATGATACAGCAAGAATTTGGTGAAGAAGAAGCATCTCATATTACAACATACAAGTGGTGGAAGCGGTTAAAAGACGGTAGAAAGTAGTTGGATGACGACGAACGAAGCGGGAGGCCGTTAACAGCTGTTCACGACAAAAATGTAAGGAAATCGCGCGTGAAACTGTTCAGACCGTAAATTCTAATTGACAGTAATGGAACGCCTGATGCGTCGCAATTAAATGTTCAATATTTTAGAGTGGCTCACCACACACACCATAGATGACATACCTAATTTTTTCTTAAAGTAAATACATCTACCATGTCTAGTTCTTATCCGATTAAGTCTGCGCATAAATTCTCTTAATAGACTAAATTTGCGCCGACCACTTGCGCAGGGGCTGCCTCTATCCATTGCCAGCCGTTTTTCATCCCACGATGATTTGTCAGTTTTTTCTGTACATAAAAATCTTCCTCTATACCTTCTGCAACTTTGTACTGTGCACCTATTATCTTGTGCACCTATTTAATACAGATGCACAGTATAAATCCTCATTCATCCTCTGAACTAATACGTATCTTACGGTTCTGGAGGCTAAACAGAAAAAGAAAGAAAGTGCACAATACAAAAGCGCAGAATAAGCCAAGGCTAAATCTAATGTTCTAAGTACACCTATATCGGCTCCCAGTTGTTTCTGGCCAACTTATGAATTGTGTTACCTCAAGTTCTCAGATTTACTGCAGTATTCATAATATGTTGCTTTAAGTCAGGGTTCTGTTAAGCATCACACCGAGGTACTTCGGGGTTGGATTATGTCACAATTCATTTTCTAAAATTGAGATCTTTAGCGACTTTCTATCATTTCTATTGCTTAAATGGATGCCGGCAGTTTTCTCATAGCTCGACATAGTTTGATGTATGTTAAAATCACCCTATATTATGTGGGTTGGATGGGGAGGGGAGATCTGATTGGATTTCTTCCATGCTACGTCAGATGTCTTACTATATGAGATTCCTTACTATATGAGTATTAATTTTAATTGTTCCTGCACATCTTCGTATGTTTAAGAAGAATGAAAGTTCCAATTATGTAGATATTTCTGAGCATGTAGTGGATTGCTACACTTACTTTATATCTCGCAATCTCACCTCTTTGTACAAGATCTTCATATTACCGGCATATTTATCTGTGTAACATCAATGTTTTATTTTTTTGTTAAATTTGTTTTAAATAATAATTGAATAACTGCTCTCGATTTATTAATGCTTCAACATTTAGGCATCGGATACCCACCATGTGGTAGTCCAGTTCACGATTGGAGGTGAGAGACTTTTTGTCGTGAGCTCGTATTTTCAATACCGGGATCCGACAGAGGACCACTTGCGG
>JAAAKQ030158928.1:9531-30745 GCA_010016005.3 Zanna intricata | reverse complement strand
AAATCCTGAATCCTGCTCTAGAAACCCACTAGAGTAAGTAGCTCCTCCCTGGGTTGCGCAATACTTTATTGGAGGTCTGACCTGGGGGGGAGATACAAAAAAAAAAAAAATGTATGATAATAAAAAACATTAAGTGAACAAAGACAGTGAAAGATTAAGAAATACAAAGAGTAAGCTTAAATAAGGACAGAAGCTTAATTAGAACAAGACAACTGTCTGGAACACATCATTAAGTGACTCAAGTTGTTTAAAACAGTTCTTGAAAGATCAGAAAAATGTGAAAAAAGAGATAATTAAAAAGAAAAAATAAAAACTACCTTAAATGAAGTAGGAGCTAATATGAGTTCAACAGTTAAGTGGAATTAGAAGAGAATGGAGATGAATATAGTACAAGGGACCTTCCTTAGGGCAGATATAACACTAATAAGGTAATAGGGCAAGTATTATAATAATGATGTAACATTTCAGGGCACATATTAACATGCAATAAAAAAGTTAATTGGAAACAGAAGTACATTATGAGAAATTTAATATAAATATTTTTAAAATTGTGAATTGTAAAACTGACAAGATTAAATAATTAATTTACATATTAATTTTAATAAAAGAAGGAATTTCTTCATTTCAAAAACAATTTAAGGATTTCATAGTACCAATATTTTACCTGAAATTATTATGGTGGCAATCCAGGCTTTGATTTTTATTAAAAAAAAAAGAAAAAGCAACTGATTTCATTAGTTTTATAAAAATAATTTCAAGTTCCTCTGATTTGTTCTATTGTAACTCTTCTCTTACTTTACTCCAAAAATTATTCCTCAATGTAGTATTAAATAGTACTCCATATTAAACACAGAGATAGGACAATTGTAAAATAAATGAAATTTTTAGCCTGATCTTTATCTTAGATTACACTATATAAGTTTGTTATAAATTTATAACAAACTTTTTTTTAATATCTAAATAAATTGTGTAACTCAGTACAATATTTTGGCTTATGAAAAAGAACCTTAATGTGCTTCCATTGCCATTTATAATAAATTACCTAACCATTTAAAATGTTTTTTCCACTAATTTATTTAAAATACAATGAAAATATTTTCTTTTGCAGATAAAATTATTTTGTTAATGAATTTTTAAGTAGTACTAATTAAAAAACAGATTTTTGTGCATCTGTTTAATGTATACATAAAAATGAGTTCAAATAATTTGCATTAACATCTTCTAATTTTGATTTATTCTGCAACTATTTTTTACATTTAGTATCTTAATGTATCTACTTTATGTTGTTTCACGTGTTTATATTTAAAAAAAATTAATATGAATTTAATGACATTTTTATTTTGTAATTTGTTTGTATTTTGTGATGCTGCTCTGATCAAGATTTTACTGCAGTTTTCCTTGATCCATCCAGGCAAATGCTGGGGCAGTTTCTTTTTTACCCATAGAGTAACATACCTGATGACAAGTATATGGTTATCATCATAACTGATGATGATCTATGAAGTGTATTATTATGGACTGATCAGAAAAAATATTTATTGTATTTATTTTACCTTTAAGTCTTGATTGTGTCACTATATACAGAATATGACAACTGCATTATAAATAAAATGAGAAAAATACATTTTTCTTGTTTAATCTAATTTTTAATTAAGTGCGTATTGCCACGGACAATTACAACTTTTTCGTTAGTAACGATTTCGCTCATAGAGCTGGTCAATTTGTAGTTTTAAATTTCGTCGATGTTTTTAACCTGTACTTCCGGTTATCGCGTTATAAAATTTAACTATAGTAATGGATACATTTCGTTATATGATTACTTTGAATGGAGATAATAATTTTTAATTTATTATTAAAATATTTTACTTATTTTTCAGATAACTTTTACTATTATAGTATTGAAAGTATTAATATTACTGGCTAAACAATAATATGCAATAATAGGATGATATCCCATGTTCCATCCATTGAGGTCTGTACGTTTTGATGTCTGTAATACCGAGAATGTTTGTTTTTGCATATTAAGTGTGTTGTTGTTTTGTACTAATATATTCCAAAAAAACTGTAAATTATTCAGATAATAATTGTGAGTGTTTTAATTCAGTAAAGGATGACTTAAATTGAGGAAGGTGAGTTACAGTTTCTACTTATTGCCATTACCTCTGTCTCTTGGATATAATTTAATTTTATGCTTTCATAGGTTATTTCGCTTGCTGATTTTTACTATAAACTTTCCTGAGTAGAAGGAATTTAATTATTAATGAGAATTTTTATTTAGTATTTTTGTTGATTAGTGCGTATTTTGCATACGGGCCCTTAAAGCTGTGTAGATGGGGGTGTAGTGTGGCATTTGTATTCATCACGGGATTTTGTTTTTCATTCATTGAGTGTCATCCGTAATATTCGGTTTCGTGATGTTAGTAGTGTATAATTAAATTATTGTTATTGAACGATGAAGTACTTCTACACATTTTTATGTTAATATGAATGTATTAAAGTATTGTGATTCACAGCAGTTTATTTCTTGTTTGGTTATATATTAAATGAAGGAGCTTTTTCAGGTTACGCGATTGATTATTTGTTCCATAGTGATTATTTTGCATATAGGAAAGACTATACTGTGGTTCTATAAACAAAAATATGACATCATATAATAATTTTAAGAATGTTGCTTGGTAAAATCAAATATTATTTTTAATTAATTTTTGGAAAACCTCAGGTTATGTAGTTGTACTATCTTAATTAGTATATTCACATCTGAAGGTTCAATTCTCTATCTTTGCCTACTAATTTTACAATATATAATTCAAGGATTACTGATTTAGTAATTTGTTAAAAATTACATAATTATTGATAATTGCTTTATAGTCTGATATTATTATTATATTGCATTCTAAGTTATAATGTCTTTTAAATGTTATACCCAGCTGTAAATAATTAAATTGATAACAGCATGGAGTTGTGTGCTAGGGTTAAGGACCAATATCTTTTACTACTGCTAGGTATACAAGTTCTGTCAGAAAGGTTTGGCGCTATTAATTACTTTGAAACATGTTGTGTTAATTTTTTTTGTTTGATAAAGTTAGTCTTGCATGATCCAGAGAAGAACTTGCAAATAGTTACACAACATAAGTTGTTTTTTTCTTTCTTATCAAAAGGATTTAAAAAAAAAATTATTACTATTATAATTTAAAAAAATATATTTATAAGCTCAGATTTATAAGTATTTAATAATAGCATTTACTTTTACTAACTACATCTAAATACGTTTTTTCTCTATTTGTACTCAGTGTTGTAAATGTTTATTTACAATCTGCTAATTGCAGTTTTTCGATCTGCTAATTGCTTTTTATTCTTTATGCTGTTAACCTAAGTTTGTTTTGAATCAGGTTAAATAATTTATTGTTTTGTTATTAGATTGAATAAATTATTTTTATTGAATATATTAAGTTATAAAATGTTCATGATATTTAGTTAAATATGTTGTTCTTAATTTGTTGATTTTATGTTTTGTTGTTCATCTGTAACATAAATTTTGTTTAGTTTAATATTTTAGAAAGAAAGAAACTGATGATAAACGATAATACATTAATTGAAAACATGCGTATACAATACAGGATAGTTTATTATTTAAAAAAAATTGATTATAGAAATTTTATGAAACTTTTAAAATCTATCAGATGTATTTTCTATCTGATAAAATAATTGTTTTGTATGTGCTTATTGTTTATTAAAAAAAAAAACATTATTAATTACATAATTTTATATAATCATTTATCGCCTTTAGTCAATATTGCTCTCTAATCTTTTTTTTCTAATAGATTGATTTACACCATTTCTTTAAGGTGCCCTTTTATTTTAACAACTTTGATTATACTAGTTTTTCTATATGGTTTTAGTTTTGGAGATTTTATTTTTGTTATATTGCCTTTTTTCTGTAGTGTTTTAATTTTTACAGCTTAAGTTTATTTCTAATTTTTGTGTGATTCATGGATTTAGAATATTGTTTAGTAAAATATTCTGTTTTATTTGAAATTGGTTTTCTGGATTTTTACTGTAGACCCAAAAGTTTTATTAGTAAGTAGAATCAATTGTATGATACACAGTTATCCAGATTTTAACTTCATAATATTTAATTGGAATATTATATTGTATTTAAATATAGCGATTATCAGAAATTTGGTGATGAAAATTTAAGATTGATTATTCTGTTTTAAACAATCTCATATGTTGGTGATTAGAAAAGTACATAATTTTGGGTAAATTAAAATAACTAAATTAAAAATTATGTAGCTTTAGATATTCACACCAATTCCAAGGGTAAAAATAAACCTTTACATAGGGTCCTTGATTTTAATTCCTTTTAATATGTATATGTTAGCATTCAGTTCTTATAATCATGTTGTACTGTTTTTTCAAGCTTTATACTTTTACTGTCGCATACTTTCTTGCACACAGTAGTTTATTTGCAATGTGAAGTAAGTGGGACTGAAATTTCTAAATTGTTAATCATTGCAGAAAAAAAAAGTTAATTTTTTTAAAGAAATCTATACCTTTATTTTCTTAGTTTAGCATTTATGATTTTCAAATTTTACACTTCATTTCACTAATTTGAAGAAAAAAAATTGTATTATTCAGTTTATATTATTGTAAAACATTGATTATAGTTAACTACTATTCTGTTTAGTTTTAATAATGAATGGATGCAATTACAAATGATAACTATGCCTAATAGTTATTGAAATATGTTTAAAAATAAGGTTACATTCAAAAACTGTTTTATAATCTTTTCTTTAAAAATATAACTAGATGGCAGTTTTGATCATTGAAACAGACATAAAGGGTTAATATTAAATTTAATTTTTTTTTCATTGGTGTTTTTTTATATCTGAAGTTGGAAGTCCATTCCATTATGTAAACGCACATTTGGACTAAGCATTTCAGATAATAGTAACCAGTTGTAAATAATAAGTTATGAGAGTTATGGGTAAAACTGTTAAAAGACATTTCCTTATAGGATAGTATGATAGATATGTCCATTATGTGTGGAAAATCTCACAAAAAGAAGATTATTCAATTTAAAGGTGGCCAATTGAATTGCGCTGTTTGAAGGTGGCTGACTAGGCTCTGGTAATTGAAAGTTACTGATTTTATTATTAATGTAATTAAAAATGTTAGGTTAAAAAGATTTATTTTTGAGAAAAAAACAATTTATTTTCTTAATATTTTTAGTGTTAACAAGTTTTATTTATTATTTCAGAAAACATAAATATTTAAAAGTATCTTATCATTACAAAGTAATTAAAAGTAATAGGTATTAACTGAATTTAAAAATTTTGATAAAATAAATTACTTCTGTGAAATTGTTAGGATAATAAAGGTTTTGAGTTTTTCAATTTTATCTTTTCTTTTACTTCCAGAATATTACATTGTTATTCTTAACATCTTGTTATTGCAGTTAGTATGGACAATATTATTCAGTTTAAAACTATTTCTAATCTTCATTATTGCTAATTTTATTGTGAAATGAAAGGATTAAGGAGGTTATAAGGCAGTATATTTCAGTTTTTCTTATTAGTATTGAGAAAAATAAATATTTCAAGAACAGATTTGGTTTTTCCTAATTACCTATTAACCTTCCTAATTATATAATATTATTGATGCTTATATTTGTTTCCTAATAGAAATACTGGAATACTAATACTGATATACTGTAAGTATTAGGTACAGAGTTTTTTTTTAAAGCACACTACTTAGTTTAATTTTTAGTTGAAAAGGTAAATTAATCTTAAAACCGCGATTATTTGACTGATATCATAAAAAGAAATTTCTTTTCAAATTTTTTTTATTTTGTAAGTTTTCTATTGAAGAGTTCATATGTACTTAAGAAAAAAACAACTTTTAAGTGTTTTATTAATTATATGCAGTAAACTGTTAAATTTTTAGTAAACTATTTAATAAATATGAGACTTCTTAGTGAATTATTTTGAATTATAAAAACAGATTATTTTAAAATAAATGTCTTATTACAGCTGTCCTTAAATAAGTTAATTTAATTATTTGGAACATGCTTACACAGTAATCTTAAAGACTGACAAGAATTACTGTAGTATTTTTTCTAAATTGAAACATGCTATTTTAATTAGCGATTTATTATTTGAACAATATTAGAATTTATTACTTTAAATTGACATATTCTTCTTTTTTGCCATCAGAAAATTATTTTACTTGACAAACTACAGCTTTCTTATCTTACGATGGTTTAGCAGTATTGGATGAATTTTCTGTTTTCTTTGATTTACATGGTGACATTTCTGAAATTGTTACTGATCAAATGTATTTTATACCTATATTGTTTGAATAATTAAATATCTACACTCAGAATACTAGCCGTTTGTCTTACACAGTGCCCAACAAATATGGGGTTTTTTGAGGTATTACAAAAAATTATTTCTTAATATTATTTTCTTTATAGGTGGATGATGACCTACGCATTGTTTGAATCATAAAATACAAATTATTTTTATATTTTATATAAAATGTTTCATTTACATACAACAAAATTATGAAAAGCATTGGAAATGATATAAATATTAAAAAATAAAAGATTTTGATGCTTTATTATCAACTGATTTTCTGTAGATGACCAGCCAAAATTTTTGTTTTTGTCATTTTTTTTCAATTTATTATTATTAGGACTATTTACACTATTGCCATTATCATAATTTCATCTTCTGAATCAGAATAAAAAATTATAGGATCATTCAAATTTTAATATAAAAATTTTGACATTTGAAGTTTTTAAAGAAAAGAGAAAAGATTTGTTCACGTCTGAATCTTTTTAAGAATCAGACACCAGATAGCAGTGAATAATGTAGTGGAAGTTATTTTATTTTACATCTAATTTCATTCTATCCTCTGGAACATCATTATGTGGGCAGTATATGAAGTGTGACTATTAAATAACAAAACTAATGCTGTAAAATGTTTTACTTTAAATTTATACATATCTGATTATTATCTCCTTCAATATATACCCCTCCTTTATCCATATAATACTCCATATGAATTTTCCATTGTTTGAAACAGTGCCAGAAGTCTTTTTCTGTGAGCACTTTCGTAACGCATGCCACTTTTTCTTTCACAGCTCAACAGTCCAAAATCTTATTCCTTTTAATGCAAATTTGATCTTAGGGAACAGATAAAAATTACATGGTGCCAGGTCAGGCAAATAAGGCAGATGGTCTAACACTGGATGTTATACTTGGCTAGAAACATCTTGACAGACGATGCAGTTTGAGCCGGTGCATTGTCCTCATGAAGAATCTATGACTTGTTTTTCCACAATTTGAGTCTTTTTTTGTTATTTTTCACAGAATTGAGCACGGATCTCAAGATAATAATGTTTATTAATAGTTTGACCTTCAGAAACCCAGAGAAGGTACACATTCCCATGAATACTGAAAAAAACAATCATTTCGTTGAATTTTGATGTGCTCATTTGAGCTTTTCTAGGCCATCTTGGAAGCACTTAAACCACTCAAAAACCTATGCACTTGATAAACATTCATTGCCATATTCTTTTTTTGCCGGCCTCCGTGGCCGAGTGGTAGCGTCTCAGCTTTTCATTCGGAGGTCCCGGGTTCGAATCCCGGTCAGGCATGGCATTTTTCACACACGCTACAATTCATTCATTTCATCCCTCTGAAGATACACTTAATTGTGGTTCCGGAGGTTAAACAAAAAAAAAAAAAAAAAAAAAAAAAAAAAAAAAAAAAAAATATTCTTTTTTTAATAAAAGATAAGTTTCAGTAGCACTTTATCCAAGTTTCATACAAAATTTTGTGACAGTTCGTTGCTCCAATAAAACATTTATCTTTTTTTGGCAAAATGAAATAATAAATGTTTTCCACACAAAAGGCCATGGCCAGACTAATACGTCTAGAAACTGGTGTGGCATCAATTGAAAGAGGTTTCACACTGCACAGCTCTTGGTCATAAGAATTTGGTTCATGCGCAGTTCTTCTGTAGCATCATTAGTCTTGTTATTTAATAGCCACACCTCATACATAATATTACACAGGTGTTATTATGTTAATATAACATATTCTCTTATACTTCTTACTGTTATCGTCAAACTATATTGCCGGCCTCCGTGGACGAGTGGTAGCGTCTCAGTCTTTCATCCAGAGGTCCCGGGTTCGAATCCTGGTCAGGCATGGCATTTTTCACACACGCTACAATTCATTCATCTCATCCTCTAAAGATATACCTTAATGGTGGTTCCAGAGGTTAAACAATAAAAAAAATTAAATTATATCCCGATATACAGTTCATTGGAGAATATGAATACAACAAATCATTAAACTTCCTTGCCATTACCACATTGAAAGTGGATAGGAAACATACTTTTAAAAGTATGAAAAAATAGTATGAAACTCATTAAGGCTGACTTGCTTATCACCTCATCTTATTGTCTTGTGCATGTCGAGATAAGACTTATCATCTACTTAATGCAGTCGTTTGAAGTAAATAAATATTTGTTTCATTAGCAGTTGTTTCATACATGTCCATCATAGCTTATTATACATACCTTGATTGGCCAATAACTATGATGAACTCATAATAAAATATTAATTGATGTTAATGACTTATATACAAACCCTTTCATATTTACAGACATCATTCTAGACAGGATGAACAACAAAATCAAAAACACACCTTGTAATAAAAATCAAACATTCATATCAGATTGCCAAAATTTTCTGAAAAAGAGATCTGTTTTTCAAAACCCCCAAATTGAATACTCAAGATCATATAACTGACAACAGAATAACAAAATACTTAGTAATTTACACAACAGCGTGGGAGCATGTAAATGATTAGATTTGACAGACTGGAATGACATTCATCTACTTTACAAAGAATACTTTCAAGTACAGAATAAAAATTAATAAATCATTTTATAGAAACAAGGCACCAATACAAAGACACCTAGCACAACATAAATATTATTCACAAAAGCCTCCGCTTTTATTTTAATGATATTAAATTTATTAACTCAGTTTTGGCAAGAATACCATATAAAATAAACAGACACAACATGAATCAAATATAAATTGAAAGTATTTACCAGCCTTTTTAAGACCAGGTTTAATTGACAGCAAAGCCATTTGCAACAATACTGAGCCAAACAGTTCCTAAAAGATCAGGTAATATAGTGTCATATATTTATAAATTAAGTAGCTTTGCTAATTAAAAAAATAACACTTCGTGAAGATGATCAATAAATATTATGTTGATGTTCATTGTCATGATGATTAGAGATAAAGAATAAAATATTTAATTTAAAGTTTCCTTAAATGCTGTTGTAGCCACTAAATGAGTATAGATATTTATTTATTCAGGCAAAATCTGCTCTTAAAAGTTGACCAATTTTAATACCAACAGGAACCAGTTATATGATATGGCATCAGCCATTTGTGTTTTGTCCTAATCCTTTCATTTTCAGAATAATATTCCTTGACACATAGCAGTTTTATTGGGATTGCCATCTTTTCTTGAACCAAAACTAAAGTTAATGTTGTACTAAACCTTTTTTCATCAGGTATCATGTAGAACATTACATAAGTTTATAAAAGAATGGTTTTTTCTCCCCTTCCTCCCCAGATCACACCAACAATTAAGTATTACGCAATCCAGGGAGGAGTTTGTTCATTCTAACGGGGCCACTCCCCCCTACTGGTTGTTGTTCGGCATGGCAGAACAGCCCCACTGGTTTGGATCTTCTCATTTTGTCTCGGCTTTGGCAACTTTGGCAGCAGGGAGACCAGCCCCAGTTAGCCCAGGACTTAAGCCACCCCCGCCGGGACAGGGTCTTGATTTATGTCCTTTTATAGCCTCTAACCCCAGGATGGAGAGATCAGTTCTGATAAATCTTCCCTGCCATTTGCCCCAGGGGTTGGGACTGGATCCTTTATCTTTTTTTTCTATTATCCTTCACTAAATTTTTTTTATGGGGTTACAAATTACCAGAGTTCAGGGAGTCCCTGTGCTTCATCATCGCAGCCCATCCATCATGGATGAACTGCGATTCCACAGAGGGCTGTCCCCTCCCCCCAGTACCTACAACACTCTTCATCACCCATAGTTAAATAAGTAGGGTGTAATAAATAGACTTTTAATACAGAAATATTTTTTCTGCATTATATCTGGAAGCATTGTATAAATGAAGGTTAATAAGTAAAATCATCTTTGTTTTAATTTTGAGAAATAAGTATCTGTATGTACTAGAAATGAAATTTTAAAGTTGGGTGTGTTTTGTTGTCGGCTTAGCCATTTCTCAACCCAGATTTTGATCCTAGAGAAGAAGATGGTTTTTACCCACCAGCCTAGTCTAGCTGTTAACTCATCATTGCAAATCAGCTGATTTTGAAGTTGAGAGTTCCTAAGGTTCAAATCCTAGTAAAGGCAGTTACTTTTATGTGAATTTGAATACTAGATCATGGATACCAGTGCTCTTTTTTGGTTGGGTTACAATTAACCACACATGGGAACAGTTGACCTGAGACAGTTCAAGACATCACAACATTTACATTCATACATATCATCTTCAATCATCCTCTGAAGTAAAACTTTACAGTGGTTCCAGAGGCTGAACAGAAAGAAAAAGAAAAAAAGACTGATTAAGATGGTAAACTACTCTATCATCCCCAGTCAGAGGCAGTCCCTCTATGGGTTAATTGTACATCCTTCATCCCTTTTTTATTTTAATTATGCCCAAAGTATTTGGGATTCCATTTTCCATCAATGGTATGCTGGCATCTTCAAGTAGCCAGTTGGATAGCTATTTATTTTTTGAAGGTTAATAACTATTTTTTGGAGCTATTAAATATTTTTTTGGAACTTAATAACTATTCTTTGGAGCTGATAACTGCTTTACAAATAATTAATGATTTTAGTGCCTACAGGTTTATCCAGGTTCTGTTCCTGTTGTAGTCAGTCAATCCAGATTTTATACTGTAAGAAATATTAATGGATCGTATAATGTTCTTTCTCCTTTTTTTTAAACTTAATCTTATAACACTGATAAATAATCGAATAAATATTATTTATATATAACATACAATACAAGATTTTAATCTGTTTTTGATGTGGAAAACAAATATGAATTCAGAATCTTTCCATCATCCACCAATTTTGAAAAATGTTTAAATTTTTATTAAAGGATTTTTTTTTTCATTTTTCAATGTATAGTTAGCATTTTAAGCTCCTGTATTGTATTCTGTTAGGTCATTTTTTTATTGTTTAATTTTGTTAACATAATCTGTTAGCTATAAATAAACAATGCTAGACAAAGAATTAAATCATATCATAGTTGCATATTATGACATCATTTCTAATACTGAAGAGTGAGCCTTCATGGACACAATTAATTATGTCTGAGCAGGTAAAAACATGTAAATGAAAACACAGCTGTGTTGTTTATATTAAGCACTGGATTTAGGAATGAATTAATTTTGTTCAGTCTTATTGCTGACTAAAGTTTGCTAACAGTGTAGTGTCATAATGCCTCAAAATTCTATAAAAGATGTGGATACCTTTTGTTATGTATGTGGTGAGTTTACCGTAAAATGAAATAGAAAAAACATAACACCTTTAATTAAAAAAGCATATCATTTGTACTTTCAGTGTAAAATTGGTGATCAGGATAAGACATGGGCTCCTCGTGTAGCATGCACTAATTATTCTGCATATCTAAGAGGATGGCTGAAAGATACACGGAAGGCTTTGCCATTTGCTGTACCTATGGTTTGGCATGCACCAAAGGATAATGTAACTGATTGTTACTTTTGTTAAAACAAGTGTGTCTGGAATTTAAAAAAATATATATAAATACATGCTATAAAATATCGTTCATTGCAATCTGAAATCAGCCTGTACCTCAAAATGAAATAATTCCTGAGGACTGGCTTACTTCATCTAAGTATACCTCTAATCATCATCTAAGAATTACTACTTCATCCAAGTATAGTTTAAAAGCGGTCTACTACACAACGGTAACAAATATCCTTTGATACCAATCGTTTATGGTATTAATTTGAAAGAGACATACGATATGATGAAAAACTTTCTTGAAAAAATAAATTTTAAAAAAGATAACTGGAACATATGTGGTGGTTTGAAAGTTATAACTATTTTGTTTGGCATACAGTTAGATTATACTAAGAACATGTATTCTCTTTGTGAATGGGACAGCCGAACTAGGGATAAACATTATGTTAACCAAAGAATGGAAGAAATTAGACAACTTAACTCCAAATGGGAAAAATATTATTCATGAGGCCTTAGTTGAGCCCAAAAAAAAAAATGTTTCCTCCCTCTCCATATCAAGATAAGACCAATGAAAAATTTTGTAAAAGCAATGAAGAAGGATAGGCCTGGATTTTTGTATATTAGGCAGAAATTTCCTAATCTAAGTGAATGAAAAATTATAGAAGGAATATTTGTCAGTCCTCAAATAAAAGAGTTGTTCAGAGATGATGTGTTTAAATCAATGTTAAATGATTTAGAAAGTGCAGCTTGGGCTTCATTTAAAGATGTTTGCAAACCTTTTCTCAGCAAACAAAAATCTGACAAATCACGATATTGCTAATCAACTTCTTACTTCATACAGAGACATGGAATGTAATATGTCTTTGAAAATACATTCCTCCACTCACATGTGGATTTTCCCTGGACAACCTCGGAGACGTAAGTGATGAACACAGTGAACATTTCCAGCAAATATTTTGGTAATGGAAGCTGCTATAAAGGGAAATTTTTTTTTTTTTTTAACCTCCGGAACCGCAATTAAGTTATATCATAAAGGGAAATGGAATACTAACATGCTAGTTGATTACTTTAATCACACATTATTTTGGGACATTAATTCAGGATATTCCTGAGACTATTTATAAAAGAAAAGCATCTGTGAAATCATTAACACAGCTGTGAACATGCAAAATTATAAATATTACAGATTTTAACTATATTTTCCCTTTATTTTTTTTTAAGCATAATTTATTTAATACTAAGGATGATAGAAAAATTGTATTTACAGATCTTAATGTACCCAGAATACAATTCAAGAAATGGTATCACCCTTAAAGAAACATTAAAAAACAATTTTTTTGTCTATCAGTGTAATCAATCCCATTTTGTGTATCAGTCATCAGATTTACTTATCTCCGATTGCATTTCTTACCTTCTCATCCGAAGTGTATTGCTAACCAAGTTTTTGTTGTCATTTACCATCTGTTGTGTATTTTTTACTCTTTTCTTTTTTTTGTCTGATGACTGTGGATTTATGTTAAGGTTAATGACAATATATATACTTAATTCAAACTTGTTTAATTAATAAATGCTTTATGATTTTTTTCAGGACATAGTGCTATGTAGTGCATTATGAAATCGTAATAGAATAAATTTAGTCTCATTGACGAGACAAATCCTGATGATCTCCAATTTCAATAAAACTGACAATTTCTGTCAGCATGGCTGCAGTATTTGATCCTCACGATAGAACAAGGTATGATGGTTTTCCCCCTTTTATAACATTGTATATATTGTTGATATATTTAAATAGATAATTAAAAGTTTGTTAAATTTGATTGTAATCGGATAATTATTAAATTTTACCTAATATAATTGAATCAATTAAGTTCAAACAAACTATGTTACTTATATTTAGTTAGTCAACTAGTACATAATTTGTATCTGGCATCAAATTTGTTGTTGGACACCTCGCACAAAATATAAATCAGATCCTCTGCTAGACATTAAAGAAATGTAAGGGTGAAGCGCTTTCCTTTTGCCTTCAACAGAGTTGAATAGATGTTGCACAACAGCTTGTGCAGTTAAAATTTATCAGTGCAACAAAATTATTTGCAACACTTAGCACCATAATGACAGTATCGTTCTACTCCCCGCATAGACTTTGTCTAGAGTAGCCTCTCACCTAACTTACTTCTGTCCTTGAGATTTAAATAATTTTATTAATGATTAAAATAGCTAAATCAATGTTGAAATCGGAAAAATTTGCATTTATTGATTGTTATCAATTTTTTTAATCTATTTTTTTTTATTGAAGATCCTTTTATTTTGTGATCAGATATAAACCATATTGACTAATAATGCTGTCTGTTGTAAAAAAAAAATATATTTTGCAAGATAATTTCTCAAGTATTTTTTAAAAAAAATTTTTTTTTTCAGCTGAGTCATATTCTGCATTAAATGTTATTCATCTATATATTGTTGTACTTAATTATAAGATTTGCAACAATGATGGTTTATCATCTTTGTTTTAACGTAATGAAGAGAACTCTCATCTAGCCCTAGATACATATTTTGATTGGCAGTAGTTATTAAAGAATTATTAAAAATAAATATAATAATAAAATCTAAAAATAATGAAATTAAAACCTGTACTAAACAATTTTTTTTAAAATCTAACAGTATAGCTGTAAGCATTTAATAGCTAGGTTGGAATACTTTTTAGTTGTTACTTTAAATTAAATATATGTAACAAAAACGTCTTTCTTTATAAGCACTCCAATCAAGCTCTGATGAAATCAGAAGAGTTTATTGTTGAAAGAAGAAATGGACAAATATGCCTTTTTAAATTTTTTCCCTTGCGTGACATTCACATTTAATTGTTACAGGTTAGTATTTTTTATTGTATGAACTTCACCTTCTGAATATTCTTTTTTTGACTTGTGTATGCCTGATGTATATGTAAGTCATTTAAAGGAGGGTTGACTTGTAAAATTAGTCATCTGTTACAACAAAGACTGAAACCACTGTAAATTAACAACTTATTGTAACTCTCTCCGTAGTGAAGAATACATTTATATATTTTTACCTCTATCCATTAAAGGAAAGTTTGTGAAGATGTACTTTTTTAATTATATCATTCAAAAAAATGTAGGGAAAAATAAATGTGTTAATATGTTCATGGAGCAGTTTATTATTAGAAAAATAATCTAGTTCATTATCATAATGTTTTTCATTGCTTAGAAATTGTTTGATTAAGAAGTTATGCGATTATTGTAGTTGTCATGAGAAGCAACAGAAAAATAATGTAATATTTTATTTTTAAAGTAGGTCTGTATGATATTTTGAAAGGAATTACTGCTTGTTGTATGTAATGCCTTTTTATAATTATTTATTAAAAAAAAAAAGGGAATGCAACGAATATTGTTTGTAGTTCAGAATTTTTACTTCTGTATCTTGCATATATTAATTTTTTTCTTTAGTGAATGGCCCTTAAGTAAAAGTAATTATTTGGTGTTTTAGAGTCAGTCTTGATAATTTTTAATATTGGAACATGTTTTACTTGTGTGATCATATATATTTATATCCACTTGAATGTGAAGTAGAAATTATTGAAACTCCTATATTCAGGTGTATGACGAAGTTCTTCTGGGACTTTCATAAGTTATTCTACTCATAAAAATACTGTAAAAAGTTTATATAAACATATGTCCTAAAAATTCTTCATTTGCGAGTTACAGCTAGTGAAAGATCTAGCTTGCATTTCAGCTACCCTGATAAAAAGAAGTTGTACTGAAATTTTTAGAATGTTAATTAAGGGGTAGAATTAGCGATTTCCTATGGTTTTTTATCTGAAAAATCAGTTAAAATAGGTCTCAGAACTATATCTGCAATAGCTTTTGAGAAATCTGGGGTAAAAACCAATAAATTGGGGTAAAGACTTTTTTTATGATGTTTGATATATAAAATAACCCTGTTAAATGGGTGATAAACACAAAACTATTAGAAAGTATAATTCTAAACTAAGTGGTCCAAGATAGTTAAATAAAATAAAGAAAAGTTAGAAAAATTTGAATTTCATTTAAATTCAGCACTAGAACAAAGTGTATTATTCATACCAATTTATAATAAATGTTCCATTTTGAACACAATCCTTAGTATGCCTCTGTGTTGTTTTTATTGCTCTTTTTAGTTCTGGGCTGCCTTCAGTTGCTCAGCCACATCCATAATGCAAATAGTTAATTCCCCACAAGAATTTTTGTTTTGTATATTATATTTTTCATCCATCCCTGATGCAGAAATCTAAAGGTGTTAGTTGAGATGATCTTGGTGGCTAGAAATTTGGACCTCCACGAGCTGTCCATTTCTCAGAGAAATGATGATTTAAGTGAGTGGAAAAGGCACAAGAGAAATGAGGAGGTGCACCATTGTGCTAGAAGTATATATTACATCTCAAAGCTAGAGGAATATCTTCAAGCAGCTGCAGCAATTATTGAAGAAAATGCAAGGGTCATTCTGTGTTAAATCAACAAGGGCCACAACCTGACCAACTGGGTTTTTCATGTAACTTGATATGAATTAACTTTAAATTAGGAGAAAATATTGAATTTAAGATCTCTATCATAAACGTTTTTGTGTTTAAAGTCCTTCAAATTTGCTGGAAAATGGCAAATTTTAACTTGCAGCAATGTTAGGTCAATATAACTGTTATTAATTGAGGTAGAATGATAAACTTGGTCTCACTTTAAAGCTTATTTGATGCTCTTTCATATGACAAAGCCTATGTTTACATAAATTTTAATTTCAAGGTCACATTTGACCTTGAATTTCAGAAAAAAACAGGCCTTCAATTGTTTAATAAAAAATATATGTTATTCATCATTATACTGTGAAGCAGTTGAGAAAATTTTAAACTGGGACTGCTTTGGGATCAGAAGATAAAAATAAAATGTGTATCAATGTTTTAGCAAAATTTACTTTTTTTTTAAATTTCTAATTAGTTTTATAACAAGATTAGAATATTTTATAACAAGACTGCAATGAGTATTAAGTTTAAGTGAGGGTTGAAAATCATTACACTTTATGCTTAAGAGTAAAATTGTGTTAATAATTTTAACTAAACAATAAATCTCATACATTTTTAAATAATCTAAAATAACTCAAGTGTAAAACATAATTATGGATAAAGTATAATTCAAAAGAAGCTTCAATAATATAAATAATAATTGTACAATTAATAATTAAAGTATAAAAATACTTATGAGTTTTAAAATAGATGAGTTGATGAAAATCATGTAATCAATTTTGGTAGTGTTATATTTATATTAATAAGCTATAAAATTTATACATTATTAAATCCCAAGAAAAAAAATTTTCTTTATTCTGTGCGGTCATTTTATCATGCACATAATTTGTCTTGAAGATGCTGACAGTGAGTAACCACTTTTTAGCAATTCTTAAGTTAGTTGATGTTTTGTCTAGGTATTGGCTATGTAGTTAGCTAACCTACCGATAGGTGGCATCAGTGTGCTGTATGCAATAATCTTCTAGGTGTGTGCTACTTAGTTAGCTAACCTACCGGTAAGTGGCATTAACATGCAGTATGCAGTAATCATTTTTGTTCCTTGTGAATAATTGTGCCTTTTCAATAGCACAGTGACAAGTGTACTTCAGAAGCAAATCATATGACTACGATAAAGAAAAATTTTGTCTTAGATTTCCGGATGCACATGTGTCAAACAACTCAACAGTAACGCAAATAAATTGCTTTCGAGAGGTCAGGAGTATTGTTGACAAGAAGAAGAAGAAGTGTGCTTCAGTATTGACAGAAGGAAAAATGGAAGAGATATGTGTATTACTTAAACAGTCTTCTAGGAAAAGTTTGTGTAAATTATTGCAGAGAGGAATATTATCCAGGAGTGTATAAAAGACCAAAGAGATTAGGTCTACATGCATGCCAAATACATTGCATACAGAAACTGAAACCCCTAGACACTGTTAAAAGAATAAGATACTACCAGTGGTTTATCAACCAGGTGGAAAGTAATGGGATGGGCATACTGGATAATGTGTGTTTTAGTGATGAGTTATATTTTCACTTTAGCAGTTACACCAGTAGTCAGAACAACAGATATTGGTCAACACAAAATCCACCACCTACATGAATTACCGCTGTACTAACTGAAAATAGGGGTTTGGTATGCGATTTCTAAATGACAAATAGTAGGCCTGATTTTTCTTATTAAATCCTTAACAGCCTGGCATACCAGGATATAAATTATACAATTTTTAGCCCTTCTCCAGCCTGATGAATGCTATTGTTACCTGTAGCAAGATAGATCATGTACCATACATCGAAAAACGCCACAAAATTTTTGGAAGAAATGTTTGGTGATTGTAAAAGGTCTGTGGCCTGTTCCTGACTTGTCACCATACTTCTTTCATGGGGTTTTTTGAAAGGACATGCATATCGAGCAAATTCCACATAATCTACAAGATCTGGAGCGAGCCATTACTGCAGAGATGTCCATTAGCCCTGATGTCCTGTAAAGAATGTCAAAAAGTATGGTGGAAAGGGTTTGGACCTGCCTTCAGAAAAATGGTGGACATTTCCAACATTTACTGTGACATTACCAGTTATATATAACTATATTCCATGAATCAAATCAAATTTGAGTATTTCTGTGTTATAATCCACAGTGGAATTATAGTGTAAACTGTCATGATGTGCATGATAAAATAACCACACATTATAAAGAAAACATAGTATTATAACAACAATTTTTTTTTTAAATTGTTTAGTTGATTAGATTTTATGCAGGATTAAGTTTGTTATTACTATTTGTTGTGTAACTATCTTTTTGTAATCAGAATGTTTGGACAAGTTATTTGAATGTCCCAGGCGTATATCATTTCAGGTAGTTAGTAATATGAAGTGTAGTAGTTATTAGTTCAGTAAGGCAATAACATAATTTATTGTTTACTGTGTTAGTATGTGAGCTTTTATGTTTAAAAATATTCAATCCGATTATTTGACACTTAGACTCTTGTTATGTTTCCAGCTGGTATTTTGGTCAGATGTCCCGTCAGGATGCTACAGACTTACTCATGGGAGAAAAAGAGGGAGGTGTGTTCTTAGTAAGAGACAGTACTACAATTCATGGGGATTATGTTCTCTGTGTTAGGTATAAACTACATACAGAATAATTATTGAATTATTTGTTTATTTATTTAAATAGCTTTTTCACAATTAACTGTAAATTTCATGATGCAAGTTACAAACCCAGTAAAACATTAAAGTACATTCTAATAAGACGTGGGGAATTTGAAGGACAGATTGGCAGAGTGCATATGTAGAGGACACCATCTACATGATGTAATTTTAAAAACTGATGTTAGGTATTTTGATATTTTACATCTGATTTTTATTTATTTTGATGTTAGGAATTTTATATTTTTTTTTTTATATTATAATTTTTATTTGTAATGGTTAGATTTCTGTTGATCAATTTTTTTGTTACTTATTCAAAATTTCCCATTTCTTTGTGTCATCTGTATATGTTCCATAGTTTCTAAAAAAAACTTGGTAATGAGCAAAAGAAAGCAAATAAAAGCCTATCAAAATTAAATTTATTTTTTTACAGTTTATACATAGAAGAAATATTAATTTCTTCATTGAAAATTTATAAACAAGGATATTGCAGTTATGAATAGGCAAGTGTTCGGACGTTGTATTTCAAGCTTTGAGAGGCAGCAAATGTAATTTTTGTTAACAAATTGTAGTCATACAACAATGAAAGGAGAAAAGGTTAGTAACTATAAACTAAAGTCAAATTGAGCAGTGGAGGAAGATTCAGCAATTTAAATCAAAATGAAGCAATGAAATAGTTAAAAAAATTGTTTTGTTAATAATTCATGAATTTTGACAGTTCACAGAATATTCACAAATTATTAGGAGTCTAACTATATTCAGTACTGTGTAATATTGTTTACTGCCTTATTGTGTTACTTTGCTTTTTTATGAATTAAACTTTTAAAGTAGGTATGTAAGAAAACAATATTTATGTTTATAGATAACAGATGCCAGACACAAAAGAAGTAAGAAAACTCTCCGGAAGTATTTTCAAAGTTTTACTTTACATACAATACTGTTTGATTAATATGTATTATTCATTAAAGAAAATGAAAATAAAATTGCTTGGTAGCCAAATATAAGCCTTGTCATTTGAAGTAAAACCTCCTTCTTTGACCACAGTCAGAGTTACTGATCAATGTTGACTATAAATTTAGAAAAATAATTCTGTTAATTTAAATAATATTCATTTGTAGGAAACTAAATAGAACTCTTTATTTCAAGCCTAATTGACTAATCTTCAACACGTTACCATCTAATTTTCATTATTCTTTTTTAAACTGTATTTCAAAAGGCTGCAATTCCTTTATGGCGTAACTGTTGTTGTTCTTGTTTCACTTCGAATAACATTACACTGTACAAACAATTTTTTTAAAAAGTGTCTGAATGAAAGTTCTTGCTTGTGCTGGAAAAAGCCATAAAGCTTTTAGATAAATGCAATAAGATACAAACTAAATTCCTTTGTTGTATTAATGGATATGTTGTATTTACTATTAATTTTTGTGTACAGAATTAATATATAATTTCCTTTAATGAACTAATATAAACAGAGTCTATGTTTAGTGGAGAGCAGGCCTAAAGAATGCTGTATAACTCTTTTTTCTGAACATCAGCTGTGATGTGAAATCAAGCTTTTAATTGGGTGTAGGAATTTAAAACACTGGAAATTTGGAAAAAATATATAGATCATTAATTATTTGTAATTTTTTTCTTTCATGATTATTAATATAATTAAATAATCTTATTTTACAGAGAGGATAGTAAAGTAAGTCATTACATTATAAATAAAATTCAGCAGAGTGAACAGACCCGATACCGTATCGGAGATCAAATGTTCTCAGATCTACCTAGCTTACTGGCCTTTTATAAACTTCATTACCTCGATACTACTCCTTTAATAAGGCCGGCACCTCGCCGAATAGAAAAAGTTGTTGCGAAGTATGACTTTGAAGGAAGTGTAAGTATTGCACACTTCTTTTTTTAATTTTATAATATGTACTGCATCATTAAGTAGTACTTATTTATCTATTTGTTACTTAAATTTCAGGATTCCATCCGACCAATTTCACAAAAAAAAATTGCTAATGAATGTATATGTAACAAATTTGTACCTACCACTGTCCAAAACAAAACAATTTAGAAGTAATTTTGAACCTATCTCTCCCCCCCCCCCCCCCCCCCCCCCCCCCCCCTCTCCTACTTCTATACATATATATCTCATCCTTAACTTAATTTTTACTTAATATAAATATTTAATATTATTTAATT
>JAAAKQ030158884.1:0-12774 GCA_010016005.3 Zanna intricata | reverse complement strand
ATGAATTAATTATCAATAATTTAATATAATTAAATTAATTACAACCAGAAGCTTAGGCATATTTATTCATAACATGCATCATACACATATTTAGTTAATTAGTTTTTTAATATACTCATAAAGGAACAAACTAAAAGTACACCCAAACCAAAAGTGATATTACGTCTATTGCACATTATTATATATTCAGTATGATGAAATTACATGTCTGATCACATATTTCATTTATGCATATAGTAAGCTGTTTTACTATGAGTGAGTTTCATTAAATGGTTGTTTTATAATGTTGATATAATTGAGAGAGTTTTAAAAGTATATTGATACTCTAGCCTAAACAACAGTATATGGGAAAATTCTTTTACTTAAATTAATGAAAAACTTGTAAATTAATGAAAGAACTGATAAAAAAAGCAAAATGTAAGTAATGTATTTTTAATAATAAAGTATCTATTCTGTCATTTGTAAGTACATAGAAGACAAAGAATACTATGCCAAACTTTTTTTTATCTATTCTTAACCTATTCTCAATATAAAAAAGAGGAAAATTAATTGTAATTAAAAAAAAAAAAAAAAAAATACTGCAGTTTGTTTACCAATTCTCAAAGCATAGTTAACTCATGTAAGTATCTAAGTATACAAAAACAAATAAAATATACTACAAACAAACAAGGAATAACTGTTAATAAAATATATAATAGATCTTACCATTAACTTGCTGAACTCATTACAGATGAAGACAATTCTCAAGTAAATAGCCTCAAAATAGAGTTAATCACAATTTTTGGGAGACAAACTACTGTTCTCATCTTGCTTGTGTCAGTGTTATCACCAATGTATGATAAAAAAGTTACTGTATGTTTATAAAGATAGGTAACTGTATTTGGAATGTTCAGAGAAAGTATCAGTATATGTTCACTAAAAATTACAGTTTGATATTGACATTCATTATTTTATTATCAAAAATACATTACAATAAATAAAAAATTCAAGAAAAATTTTTACAATATTTATATTTCAAATTAGCTGGTGTTTATAATTTGTATATTATTAAATGAGCCAATAGTTAAAATTTTCATTCATTAAAAGAACAGAGATCAGTATCTATTCTGTTTACTAGATTGAATCAGTTGTTTTATCCCCTTTTCTGGAATGAATGAACTGAATAATTCAACATTGAATGTAATAATTTGGCTTTATTTAAGAGTTATATGTAAGAAAATCTCTTTTATTATATTATATTTGCTCCCCTTGTCTTACATAATTTAAGTCATTTGTAGTTTCTGTTAAATTTACTCTTATATATAAATTGTTGCACATTTCATCTAAGAATAATGATTAACTGTTTTAATAAATTATTTTAATCTATTTATTTATTTTTATCAAGAACAGAAAATATATATAGTTTGTACTGAAGACTGGATAATAATTTATTATATTACTTTACTTAATGGTATTGTTTTATTGTTCACTCATAAATAATAAAAAATATATTTTATTGTCTTGTGTAATTTTTTATTGTATCTAAATTTAAAACATTTAACTTGAATATTTAACTAAATTTATATTTTTTATTTTTTTTGTATTAGGTCATAGTAGGCAATGTGACAAAGTCTGAGAAGTTAAAGTGATCCTATACAGATAACTGCATTAGCTACTGAGATTGTCAAATTATACACTGAATCATTTTTATTAACAGTTCTGTTTTTATTTTTAAACAAGATAGTAATAATATATATATTTTTTTTAACTTTTATAAGTATTTTTATTTAGATATTACACATTACTATTTTTGTCACTTTTTATTTTACTGTTTTGGTTTTGTATGCTTTATACTAATTCCCCAGCATCTAGTGATGAATACTGTTTAACAATCCAAATGACAGCATTTATTTTAACATTGTAATAAAAAATCTCTTAACATCTAGTCATATTTTGTCATAATTAGTCACGATATAGATGATTCAGCTATCATCTAGTCATCATGGACATCAAGTCCATTTAACATTTTCCATTTTTTAAATTCAATTAGTAAACAGTCTAGAGTAATTTATAATTATTAGCATGAAAATACATAATAAATTTTGGAGAAGACTTTACAAAGAATAGGAAAGCATGGCTGAACCAATTGCTGCCTTTCTGCACCTGATAAATTCTAGTAACCTGTTTAACAAGTTACTATAAGATACCAACCATAGTGCCTTAGTTGGAATGACAGTAACAGATAACTCAATTTTTATGGTACTCATCCATAAAAGAAAGCAGAAAAGATAGGGAAGAGATGATCAACTGATAGATAGACTTGAATAATAATTCATAAACATGTTCTTGATTTCATAAATAAGAAAATTATAGTACTTATTAGTAATTTAATCCAGCTTGCAGAAACAAGTCTGTTAAGTTTGTGAACATTTACAAGATTAAATAAAATTCATTTTCACTCACAAATCACTGTGATTAATTCTTGATGAAGTTATGAATTGCAACTATGGCAAAACTTTTCACCATTACTACTTTTGCAATACTACAAATAGGAAGTAGCAGCAATGGCAGTATGATTTACCAAACACATTTATGAATAACTAAGACGATGACAGCAATTCATAACTGATAAAATCTAGATTTACCCAAAGTTATCCAGATTTAACCAAGTAGATGGAGTATCCTCAAACACATCTGAACTTAACTAGAATACAACTTTTTGAGTAATCCCTTTAAAATTAATTATTAAAAAAAAATACAGTAATCGTACAATAAAAAATCTACTTTATTTTTAAATTAACATACTTCATAAACTCATATAATAAAGAATACAATAAAATTCCTTACCAAAACATTTTAAAACTAACATTGCCCGATAATGTTGCATTCTGGAAAGAAGGATAAACAATTCTAATACAGTATGGTTTTGATTACCCCATTTTTGTAAAAGCACATCTGTATGGGACCTATAGCACTCTCGCTTAATTTTTTCCAATTCCAAAACTCCAAATTTCATATAGGCGCCACCTAAAACATTGAAAGAAAATTACTACAAAAAAAAAGAATAATAATTTTGAGAATGTATTCATTTTATTGATCAGATTTTATTGTTGAACAGAGTAAAAATGTCAAATAATAATTCTTTGGTATCATTAATGTAACGATAATGTAAAATAATTTTTTGATCATAATAACAACTATGATAAACTTTTTTTTAAATTGGTTACAACTCACTCTAGCAAAAGCACTGAAGGTGTATTATAATCAGCTAAAAAACAATCATCTGGAAGAACATTTTCCATTTGAATTTAAAAGTTAGTTATTAATTTTTAATACTTTTAAACTTTGTATAAGAATAGTAGATTGATTTTAGGTTTCTTTGTAACCTGTTTCAACTTAAATAAATTTTTAAAATCACTATCAAATATTTAAAAGTTTACCACCTACAGATTATCACTTTTAATTGGTTCATTAATCAATTAATCTTAAATAATGCATTTATTATTTAAGAATACTTTTTTGTTTGCAAACTGGTTAACAGATTTAACAAGGTTTTATTATATATCTCAGCACAATTAAAATAAAGGGAATTTTACAAACAAAATGTAAGCGTTAGATTTTCTTTTATATAAAAATGGGCCTAGATTAATTTTACAATAATCAATTGCATCATACCATACTCAGAGCTAAACCAGGAAAGATTTTCCTGCTACATTTATGCGTAATAGGTACTTTAAATTATAAATTTAAAAATCAAAATCAGAGAATAAGATATGCTGAAAAACTCCAAATTAATGTGACATTCAACTTACCTTAAAACTTCCTTAGTGAAAATAAAACTTCTGAAGAATATTTTTTATGAAATAATTGCATAAAAATAAGAACCATAGTGAATCTGAAAAAATGCTAGGTGTCATTTTTAAATACTCAAAAGAAACTATAAGGTTCATAAACTATAAGCATAAGAGCAAAACTCAAGAAAATGTACAAATGTTGCCAGGAAGTAACATAACTGGTAGTTTTTACTACAGTAAATATGGCATGGATTAGCCCACTGGTCTGATCTAGTGGTTAACACGACATCACAAAATCAGCTGATTTCGAATTCGAGAGTTTTAAGGTTCAAATCATAGTAAAGGTTGTTTTTGAATACTAGATACTTTTACACAGATTGAATACTAGATCATGGATACCAGTTTTTTCTGGTGGTTGGGTTTCATTTAACACACTTCTCAGGAGTGGTCAACCCAGTAGTTCTGGAGGCTAAGCACAAAAATAGAAGGAAATAAGGCATGGAGTGGTGAGAAAGCTCAATTTTCAGTTAAAAGGTCAATATAACAAAAATTTATTTTAATAGAGTCAAATGCAAAGTATGGATTAAAAAACAGGCACATTTCTTTTGATGAAATTTATAACATTAATTAACTGTATATGTTTTTCATACCCTACACTCCATTTTTCTAATAAAAAAACAACACTTTTAGAAAAATGTAACTCCTTTCTAAATTAAAAAGATCATTTATGATCTTATAAACATTCATTCCTTAAACGGCTTAAAAAAATATTTTCAGGTTATTATTTAGGCTAATTTTATGGGTGGAATTTTTTAGGGGAGGAACCTTCAGCTCAGTTCCTCCACCATGCGAGTACCACTTAAATACTTTCTAAGTCTGGTCATGCAGTTACAGAGCAATACATTCACTAGAGAAGAATAGCTTCATTCAACAAATCGAATAAATTGGAGTTACGAATTAAAGACTGCTTTAAACGCATTTCAATCAATACTGATACATTTTATTGTAAAACTGTTTTTTACCTAATTCCTCCCACTTATCATGCACATCCAAGATATCACAAAGAGTCCTTCTTTCGCTATAAGGTAAATCATACACGTACATTAAAGATGAATTTCCTGAGCGAGCCATTAGTATGAAAACATCACGTAACTGACATATGCAACCAGGGTGCTGCACAACTGACAGGTTTCCTTATAGTAAACTTCAAGGTTAAGTTACGTCAGATTCAGGATATCTAGTTTTGATATAATCTACGTTCTGAAAACATACAAGATAAGCTATTTTTAAGACAGTGAGGGTTTTCTGTAGTAACTACTTAATTAAAATGAAAGGAATTTTAATTAGTCAAATAATCGAAATGCTCTTAAGGTTTCTATTAACGTTCGCTAAAATAACTGTCCCATAAAACACAGATTTACCATAAGTTATAAATAATTTAACGCAAACTCAACACCAATTAACAAAACCCTACCAGTTTTTTTTGTAAATTTACAAACAGTTAAAATACTCATGGCCAGGCTTTTTAATTTTTTTATTATCGATGATAAACGATATCAATTAAATATTGATTAGAAATCAAACGTTGAACTATCAAATTAATTTTCATCATTTTAAAAACTTACAACTAGCATTTAATTAAAATAACGAATTTAACTGCAGAAAAAATTCTTTTATTTATAAAAATTCATTAACATTTATGAATTAAAGAAAGTATGTAACAAAAATATTTAAAGCAATAATTTATACATCTTTACATTGAACAAATTTATATTTAGAACATAAGCAACAGAAAATAATGGAAATATTATATTATAATATTCAGTCAGAATATTCATAACTCTTTCGTAAATTTCTTTAGAATTTAATTTTTATTTATTTCTAGGTTAATCATAAATAAATCGGCAACGATTTTCTTGGTGAACTTCTTTACTTTAATAATTTAATTGTCAATTAAGTATTCAAATCTTTTTTAAAGAAGGGTTTTTGAAGTACAATATTTCTGAAATGAACTAATTCGTGAATATTTTATAAGTAAACATATTTTTATTTTTGAATCTGTAAAAACGTACAAATAAATTACTAAAGCAAAGTAGGATTTCAGCACTACTATTAGGTAATTTAAAAAAAATAATAACACGTATTTCTAAAAATGAAAACTTTATCATTCTCGCATTGATCACCTGTTTGTCAGCTGATTACCACTCAGCTGAGTTGAGCAGTTTTAAAAGTGTTAGGATGTTGTGGCAGTTTGTTGTTACTGATAGTGTAGTAAGACTGAATGATGATGATTCATTTAAAATGTGATATTCGTTCGATGTATATTATAATATGTTTATACTTCTTTCTTAGTGGAAATGAAGGAATTGGTATTAAGAAATATGATAAGAAAGATTTGTTAGCCTTAAGGTGAGATAATTTAGTCGTATATCTTGAATATCACAACTGCGACAAAACGTATTATGAATACTTTAATATATGTGGATAATATTTCAGTTCAGCAGACCATTTTAATGTTGCCAAATATTAAAACAGTAAACATGTCTCTGACAAAAAAATAAATTATTATTATGATTACTACATTCATTCATTTTTTGGTAATGCTGACAAATAATATATGGGATAAAAATTGATTTCCCTCAGTACATAATTAATTATTTTCTACTAGTGTACCTTGTGTTTTTTAGTAAGAAAACTGTTTAGAGTTTTTATTTTTCCTACTGTGAAATGGTTTTAAATGCATGTACTTTTTCGGTGAATTGATTTACATTAAGGATATATGCCTACATCATTATTCTCGTGATATATTTATCCAGTTGGATATATGTGTGGTACTTCTATTGAGCTAAAATTGCAACTTACTCTGCTTTATTTCCAGAAAATTTCTCTGAAAACTGAACCCTGAACCCTGAGGTTAGTTGTTGACCCACAGTGTTGTATTTTGTTAATTAATATACCCACCCAGATGAAACCACTCTTCATCTGTAAAAATGTAATGTCGAAGATAACTAATGGAATTTAAGCCAATAAAACTTTTAAACAATTGACAGTAATCTAGTCTTTTGGCATAGTCTATAGGTTTCATTTCTTGAACTAATTACTTGTAGGGGAAAAGTTTCAATTATTTTCTTACAGTTTATATGCCATATCTTGTTCTTATAATGAATCCATGGAGCAACCAACCTAATGTTGAAAGAACAGAATGTACTGCATAATTCTAAAGTATATTGCACAGTGACTTTCTAAACTCACTCTATTTTGTCATGATTGTTTAAAGTAAATGTTTCATAATTAAAAATGATGTTACTTTACAAGATTTAGCATATAGTCATGAACAAATGTTTAATGTTACATAATAGTAAATAAAAATTTTGTTTTAAAAAACAGATGTAACATATTAGATTTTATAATATTAAAAGTAATTGTAGTAGTTTGTAACCCTTATGCTTGGTTTTAGTGGCTGGACAAAAACCTACATCTTTCCTGGTGAATTTGTATATTTTCCAGACCATTTATAAAATTAAATAAATAGACTACATACTGATATGATTCTATTCTTCAAAGATTGAAACTCCAAATCCTTCTAATAGTACCAGTAAAAAGTAAATAAATCATAGTGGCCAAAGTGGTGGAAGAATAGAAATGGCAGACAATATTACTGTACCTTTACAATGCTATTTTTGTACTCATATATTGGAGCTGAAATTACTGAAGCATACTTTAATTTAAATGTAATCATTGATAGCAAAATAAAAGTATCTTATTTTAAAAAAATCTGATGTGGACAACAAATGACTTCCTTGTATGAAAATCCAAAAAAATATGATCCTAAATATAATTTTCAATTAACATTTAATAATCAGATGTTTCACCAAATCTATTACATATACACATATGTAAAAATGCCTATTTTTTCCCCCTGCTCCCCTGCACCAGACCAGCAATTAAGCATAACTCAGTCCAGGGGAGTGTCCATTACTCAGGCCACCCCTCCTAGCGGCTATACGCCAGGTATGGCAGGTTGATCTGCCGGTTCAGATCTTTTTTGTCCCAGGCCTCTAACTTCGGCCGCAGTGGACCCCAGCCTCATCTAATCTGATACCAGATCCCCCACCCCTTGGGTGATCTAGTCACTGTCTTATCTTTGTGCCAATCACTTGTAATTGCTAGGGACCGATAGGTCAGTTACATCTCTGTCAACCCCGACATCCACCCCCAGCAGCCGGGTCTGGGTCTTTTTGTTATATCTTGTCCACCCAAGCGAGGAGCACCCACCCATATATTCAAGCGAATATGAGAGCCTCCCACGGGTTCGGATCCTTTACTCAATAAATTTTTTTTTTTTTTGCGTGAGGAAAAAATACCCTGGGGTTAGGGAGTTCTGTGCTTCATCATGGCCGCCCATCCACACAAGCAAGAACACATGGTGACTCCACAGAAGGCTGTCCCCCTATCTCCAGATCTACCAACAAGAATTAGATATCCCACTCCCTGGATTCTTCCTCCATTAGTCTAAAGATTATCCTAACCCATCGTCTTACTCGTTCCCATCCACATTGTCCTTCAAGCCTTAATGAGAGGTACCTCCTTCATTCTGAATTCAGCAAAAACTACTCCCCAATGGAGGCGCTCAAAGAAAGCACTGTGTCTATGTCTCCTGTGTATCTGTTTGCGTCTAATTTGGAGAGATGATAATCCACCTCCCCGTGGCCCCTCCCAGCCAGGGTCCTAATCTTGGCACTAGTCTTCTTGTTCAAGCTGCTACTCCTGCCTCTTCCTAGATTTGTTCCCATTCTTCTATGAGTTTAAATGCTGCATCCCTCTTGGATAAGCCCTCCCATATGCGGCTTCTTTGCTTCGCGATTAAGTGAATGGGGAGGGATTATTCCAGAGTTATCCTGCCGCCAACGTGAATATTGTTCTCTATTCATTTATGTATGATCTTGAGACAAGATCAGTCTCTGGACTGATTGCAGCCTTCTAACATTTCTCCACCTGTCTAAAGAATGGATTCAGGCTGGTATCATGTAAACATGATTGCTGTTGATCCGGCCAGCATGAGTCTACATTTTGAGGCACGTGGCCCTCTTTAAGAAATCATAATTCTGCTCAGCATGTTTACAACCCATTCTGCCTTCTTAGTAGTATACTGGAGGTGGTAGCTGAAAAGGTCGGACCTCTCCAACCATACCCCCGGGTATTTCACTTGCTGCTGGGTTATGATTCAAGCCATTGCGATGGCTTGAGTTTTGTTTGGTTCCAACTCAAGTCCTCTCCTGCAACCATCTACTAGTAATGCATATGGTGAGGTTTGAATCTCTCTCCACCCCCGCTTCTATATGCCCTTTAATGAGAACGGCCAAGTCGCTTGTATAAGCTAATTATTTAACCTTCTCTGGTACTCTTTCTCTTAGTATGCCATCAAACAATGTTTGATGGAGGGGACTTAGAGAAGACCCCTTTGGTACCCCTCCCCAAATCCGGAAAGTCAACTCTCCCTATTTTGTAATAGTCCTGATTTCTCAGTTGTATAAGAATTCATTTATGGCCGCTCTCAAGTAAAGGCTAACCTTACGCTTTCAGAGCTCTGCATTAATAACATCCCAGGGGTTGCTTCCAAACGCATTGAGGAGGACCATCAAGGGAATCTCTCTGGTCCCCTGTCTGCCCGCCCTGCAGTCCTGTGCCCAGTTAATCACGTATCGCAAAGCATCTGTCGTTGATTTTCCTCTCGTGAACCCAAACTGCATGTCAGCTAATCCTCCTATTAGATTTACTTCATCCAGAAGTTTTCCCACTATCAGCCACTCAAATAGTTTGCCCAAAACCAGGAGAAGACAGATAGATTGGAATCCGCATTCATCTTCAGAGCTTGTTTTCGGAATTAAAACTACATGTCTGGTTTTCCAGCTTGCAGAGAGACTTCCTCTTGTAACCACTACATTTAAGCACTCTATAATTGCCCTTCATGAAATTTGAACTGAATTGAATCTTCATTAATCAGCCCTTTCAATAAGGTACCCTGTACCCCATCAGGTCTAGGACTCTTTTTTATATTTATTCTTCTGGCAGCCCCTGTAAGTTCATTTATTGTTATTCTTGGGCATTTTCGCATGTTATGCTTCTCTAGTCTCTTCCATAGGAGATAAGTAGGATTATAAGTCTCTTCCATATGGAGATAGCTCCCTACAGAAAAGACTTTTAATTGTCCTCTCTGCACATTCCTTAGAAAGTAGCAGGGGAGGGGAACTGAACCTCTTCATCAGGATGCGGTACACCCTACCCCTCGGACACACATCCAGGTCCTCCACCACCAGTTCTCATTAGGTCTGGTCCTGAGCAGGAAAAGGATGTCAACAACTAAAACACTATTGTTCCGTCTTTGCTTCTTTCAATTATGCACAAGTGCCATCCAATTATAATTCTATCTTTGTTTGCTAGTTTTTTGGCAGGCAGGTGCATCAACACACTCATTGTTTCACTGGTCTAAGTGCCGATACTTTAATCGGAGTCTGTTGATCTGTCTCTTTTTTGAACGTCTCTATAATTTCATGTTCTTCCACATCAGATCCATATCATTGATGTGGAATACCAGTGTCCTTCTGTCTAATGGCTTGTCGGCTATAACTGTGTTCTCTAGTTTGTTATCCAGTCCTTGATCAGGTCATCTTTCTTTAAAGAGGACTCTTTAACCCTGATCTGTATCTCGTCTGCTTGCCCCTTCTTGACCAAAACAATATCATCAGCCAGATCAATTCTTACCCCGGCTTTCACCTGCTTAAAAAGATCTACGTAGCTAGTCCCTGCCTTTCTCACAGTGACCAGAGTTGAAGGAAGGCCAGGCGGGTGAGGGCCCCTTTTTTCTCTTTCTCGTCAGGTGTAAGGGCACTCTCATTTCTGATTCTTTATTTTTTATTTACCCAGAATTCTAATACTTTGGCAAAATTATCGCCAAATTCGTCATTACTAGTGACAACGAATACTTATGACTAGTGTCGTAAGCAAAGTTTGCTTACTGATGCTCTTTTTATCTTATTAAGTGCTGCCAATGTTTAGAATAACTTCTCTTTGTCATGTTCATCGAGGGCCAAAGCAAATATTGTGCCTTTATCTTCATCCTCGTCTTCTGGATGTAGATGTTACAATGTTACACACATCTTTGATTATAGTCCCACTTAGGATAACATTCTTTGAGATAAGGCTGTTGAACTCATTTTTCGTCCAGGGTCTCCTTGCTATAATGAATACAAGTGAGTCTTCAGCGTCTCTGGGAGGGGTCTGTCTCTTTTAAGTGTCCAAAAGTAGTCTACAAGCATGTTTGGACCCCACTTTCCCTGATATCATTTTTCTGTAGTTGAAATGTACTGATGGAACCGCTCCCCATGTTCGTTGCTCAGTGCCCAAGATTTTCTGGGAAGAAATCCAGATGAGAATGCAAAAAATGGATTTTCAGTAACATATTACTGAACTATACAGTAAGTTAGTACCCCATTAGTCTGTATGATGTTAAAAGATCATCTAATATTTTGTAATTTTCTTCCTTATGATTTCCTAAAAAGCTTTTGCAGACATTCTTGAATGATGTCCAAGCAGATTTCTCGGCCTCATTCAATTGATTGTCAAATTATTATCTTTTATCAGTTCCCGTATATGTGGTTGTGATTCTTTCTTTAGTCTTAGCTTCACTGATTCTGGGGAACCTATTTTTTAAATTAGCAAATCCTGACCCATTTCGATCCATAACTTTGACAAAGTTCGTCATAAGACCAAGTTTTATGTAAAGTGGCGACAAGTACACATTTTTTGGAACAATCAGCAGTTTGTTTTCAACATTTTTTTCTACAGGATTAAAACATACTCTCTTCGGCCATTCCTTCTTCACATAGTGATTATATCTGTCTCTACTGTCCCATTCTCACAGAAAGCAACAATACTTTGTGTAACCAAGCTGTAGTCCCAGTAGAAGTGCAGTAACGTTTAAATCACCAGATATGCCATTCAAATTGTTTATAATTTATTTTGTTCAGTAACAGTTCCATGCGTTCATAAGTTTCTTTCACTTTGGTAGCGTGGGCAAGTGATATAGACGGAAATTTGTTTCCAGTGTGGAGAAGTACAGCTTTCATGCTATTCTTTGAAGAAACCATAAATAAATGCTATTCCTCTATTTTGTGTTCATGATCAGGGCTTCCATAAGACAACCAATATTATTACAGAAAAGTACTTCATTTTCAACAGAAAAACAGTTTCCAAATTCATTTTGTCTTTTTCTAAATGCAGAAACATTTTTTTTGTGACGGTGGAGATTCCAACCTTTTAATCTAGAGCCTAAAAGTTCAACTTGACTTTTAGAAAGATTCAAATCTCGAACAAGGTCATTAAGATCTTCCTGAGTGAGAAGATGAGGTTCAGAAGTTGAAGCTTGAAATGAAGGATCACTAGTTAAATCATCATCACAGCTGTCATCATCAGATTTATTCTCTGTTTCATCATCACTTAGTATTATACTTTCAGGAGGTGTAGGCACTGGCACTTCATCACTGTGAGAATCAGGTCTGATAGCAGATGGTAAATTAGGGTATTTTATAGTGTTTTGATTTAGAATTGATACCACAAACATTTGTCAAGCAGAAGTAAGTCTGCATGACAAATGATCTCTTGGTTTCCTCCAGATCATTGGCACAGCGAATTTCATGCATTGAGAGTAGGCAGTACTAGACCAGACGCCCGAACAGTAGCCTGTAGTATTTCAAACATGTTAGTTGCAACATACAATATATCACTCATAAATCTTTTATGTTACTACGCAAGTTTCTTATTCATAAGTGTTAATTGCAATATATTAAAGAAAATTATACTGTACTATGTTATACTTTAACGTTATCATCGCATACTTGTATACTACAATTTAAAACAATAAATAATTGTTTAACCAAGAGCTGGTCTTTATTCATTTAAAAACGACTACACCACATCAGCTACTATACATAATATATACATA
>JAAAKQ030158862.1:0-12774 GCA_010016005.3 Zanna intricata | reverse complement strand
CAACCATTGTATGAAATCTCAACCATCCCGGAATTTTCTTGAAAAACAGCCGTTTTTCATGACAGATTGACTGTACTGTTAGCCTTTCCATATTTATTTCATATTTATGTCCAGGGGCAGACTCTTCTGACTGGGCAGCTAAAGTTTTTGTTGATATAAATTTTGAGAATAGACTTGACTCGTCTGCATTATATATTTGTTCTGGAGTAAGATTGAACTTTTTTTTTTTTAAAGGAATCAAATTCTTCATTACATAAAATTGGAGCTGTTAAATCTGCAGAAGGCTTTTCCCTTGAATTTGTTCCTAATTGTCTTATGCCAAAATACCTAATTGTCCTTTTTTCCCCTAACTATCTAATGCTATGTTGTTTTTTTAAATTTGTGTAGCCAGCCTGTAGAAGCAGAAAATGGCTCATTTATATTTAAAGCTTTATGAAAAAATAAAGCTTTCTAACTCATCATTGATCCATATATAGTGACTCCTACAGCACGTTTTTGTTTACATTAATCAAAAACAGTGACATCTAAATCCGATAACAGATTTTTCTTAGTTTTTCTCAATGAAAGATCAGATCTAGAGTCAACAGTTGAAATAAAATTGATCCTTTTTCCTTTTGATAAGATCTCAGACAGTTTGTTCACCAATTCTAAATTCCACTGAAAATTTCTTTACGCTTTCACCTTTGTTCACCACATGATTTATAATTGCCATTTTTTGATCTGTGGAAAGTACCACATACTTCCTCTTTGAAGTCATATTTCCAACTTTGAATGGAATTGTGAGACAATAAATGTGGTATAGTAGTAGAATACAGTTACTGTACCATTAAAATAGGATAAAAACTATGTTCAGTTCAAAAAACAAATTAACATTATAGTATTATATATACTAGATAGCAACACAAACATAAAAAGACATAATTGAAGCACTAGGTAATACAGACACACAATAAGTGGACAGCTGATTGAGGTCATTGCACACTGTATGTAAAGTAGCCTGCACATTGTGCTGTACCTAAGTCATTAGTGTATATTGGTAAATGAGGATAACTTTTCTGAAAAGCTGGTAAAAAATTCTCAGAATTTCATGCTGTGTCATATCTATTCAACATAACACGTGCATTAGTGTTACAATATATGTAGTGCAGTAATATGTACTGTAGAATGCAATCAAGTAATCTACTGAAACAGAGTGCCGTTTAAGGTAACATTTACGAAGAATAACATATTACTGTATTTTTTGGTCTAATACTGCATCCCAGATTGTGTTTTTTTGTTTTAATAGTGATGGTTATAAGGACCTGAATATCTGGATCCCCAGAAAATCAAAGCCCGGTTAATGGAGGTTCTACTGTTTATAAAACAGTCCACTATTTGTATTTAAAAAGACTAAAATATTTATGCAGAAATCAAGAAATAGGATAGAAGGATTCTATACTTCCACAACTTAATACCCCCTTGGATGTGACATCAAGATAACATTTCAAAGGGATGGTTTGAATATTTAGAAGATATTAAATGTAAGCTATCTGATGCTAAAATGGCAACAATTACTTATAACTATCTGGCTTCACTTAAAAGTAATTTCAGTTACTAAATTTCTTTGTCTTTATAAGGAATTAAGCCCATATAATGAACAAAGTTCCAAAAAGTTGGTGAAGACAATAAATCATGTAAAACATGCATTGTGTTTATAGAAGAAATTATTAATAACTAACATAATCTCATTGAAGACTTGGAAGAGATCATTACAAACTTGTAACTAGAGTACAGTTCACTTATATATAAGGTAAATGTAGATAATGAAAAAGAAGAAATTAGGAGAATGTAGACAATAGGAAAAAAAGGAAGGATTAAATTCTTTGAAATATGGTGCTATAAAGGAATACTAAAGATAAGTGGTGTGATAAGGAAACAAGTTCAGACAAGTGACTAATAAGGAAATTCTGAAAAGATTAAGTGGAAGAATATAGTTACAACATGTTTTGAAATATTCAGGCTTGGAAGCTACAAGAGAGTGAAGGAAATTCATTACAAAGAGTTACTTGAAATGTTGTCTTCTGCCATGTAATCTTTTGATCAAGCACTACAGAAGAAAATGGTACAATTATGAAGTTAGTAAGAAGTTTAATTTTTAAGCAGACAGTAAAAGTTACAATTTAACAATATCGGAATCAATTAAATAAAAATCAAAACTATTCTGTAAAGGAAATTGGATGACTTTCTCCCTCAATAAAAGTTTGGTTAAAGCAGATCATACAACTAAATAAACTGAACAGATTATTATATCTTATTAGATGTTTAAAGGTACTTAATGAAGTAAAATCGATTATTTGATTCATTCAGTTATGAATTAATTAAGACATGACCCCAAAAATTTCTTGCAATAATAATGATAATTCCCAAAATTAATATTTAAAATTTTGATTAATTTTAAATTGATTGGTTATGAACTGATAAAAAAGCAGTATAGTCTAATTTATAGATAGCTATAAAATACCATTATTTGTTTATAAAATTTAATGTTTATTCTTATAATTAAATATTACACCATATGTACAAATGATTTACTTAATGACTCATTATCTTTACCGGTAATTCTGTTTCCTGTTTTATAAACTCCATGTGTGGAGTAAAAAACTAAGAGTTATAATATGATGCCTGGTTCCTTACTATTCCCAAAAGTGTACTAAAAGACAGTTGTTGCAATAATTGGATAAAAAGTGTGCATGAGAAAATAATTATACTTCAGTTTTTTCATAACTTAATTGATAAGCAGCACCGTTTGATGTAAAATATCACATTGAAGTGTTTTTATTTATTAATTATGTTTTTTATTATCAAACCATGATGAGAAATGACTAGGTGATGTATTTTCATAAAATTTAAAACAATAGTATATTAAATATGTATCAATATAAACTTTTATAGCATAATTTATAAAATTCAAAAATATAAATTAAAATTCTTGCACAATTTGGTGCAAGAAGATTAATTTTTCATTATTTTATTTTGTTTCCTTATGAAAAAGGATGAACTCATTTTAATTTAAAATTAAAAAACAGACCTTTGATCCTTAAAAAATAGTGAAACATAAAAAAAAGCATTACAATAAAAAAAAAATTGTTCAATTCACTCCTCCAATGTGATTTGCTGCATAAACTCATGAAAATACACCACCACACAGTCAACATAAACTCGGCTTTTTTCAATTTTAAATTCAGTGTAACTAAAGAACGACCCAATGAATCTTCATCAAATTTGAATAGACAGCTTCATACACACAACTATAGTAGCATATCTAAATTTAATGAAATTGATCTAGCAGTTTTGGAGAATTCTGAGCCAAAATATTTTATTCATAGTCTCATATATATATAAGGAAACCTGATTTTAAGTAAATGGTATTTTTGTAATCCTCATATCTCAAAACATAAAGAAAATTAATTTTAATCACTCCCCCCCACTCTCATCCATCAACTGAAAGTAAAACTTTTCTTCAAAAAGTAGGTAAAAAACAAACAGTTTTATAATCTTTTTCACTATTTAATTATTCATTCATTCTGTCTACTACAGGCTGATACTCAATTTTAGCTATCCTTGCCTATTTTACATAAATTTTAGTTAATTTAGTATTTTATTTGAATCTCAAGCCTTATCAGGTGTGAAACCACAACTTTTTGAATGAATGATATAGATTATATCATTATAAAAATATTAAAATGTAAAAAGAACTATAGATGATACATTTTTATATAGATGCTGTAATTAAAATAACTAAATAAATAAAATAAACAAAAAAAAAAAACTATTAATATACTTAATAACATTAAAATAACTTATTATTAAACAAATAATAAAAATAAGTATTACCATATATCCAGAGTATGTAAAAGTCATTGTAAGTAGTTAAATAAATACTGTAAAAATATATGAGATATAACTATTAGGACTGTTAAAGTACTTGTAAAAGACTAAATAAATATACTGAGTAATGTTATTTTAAATCTTAGGAGTGATTGTCTCCTGCTGTAGTTCCCATTTCCCCTTCCATTTGCAATAATTATTACTATCTGATTTCTAACAAAAAAACTGTATGAGATATTACATATAAGCATGACTTTACTTTTTTCATACATAAAAAGATAACATACTGAAGTGGATTTTAATGAAATATTTATTAATATTAAATAAGAAAAATTTATTGAAATTAATTAAAAATTTAACTCATTCTTAATGAAGAATAAAGTTGGTACATTTATAACTATTTTATATAACATTTTTTTATACATTTATGTTGAATGAATACAAATCATAATTTTTGCATGGTTTGTGTAATTCAAATAAAAGTATTATAGAAATATTCAATTCTTTTGGTTAGTAAAATTATTAAAATTTAGCCTATCTATATATAATGAAAAGTAATGACTAGATTTAAGTTATTAAAAAAAAAGCTGGCAAACTGTTGCATGACTTCCCTTGCTATTAACAAATAAAAATTGGAAGAGTTAAGAGTTTTTTAATTAAAAAAAATAAATATATATATATATATATTTTAGAGATGAATATAAACATAAAATTTTATGTTAGAGATGAATATAAATTTTTTTTTGTATGAATATAAACACATGAACTGTCTATTTAATTTATTTACTATTTATATTTCATACAAAATTATAAAAAAAATCATGTCATAAAAAAAAGGTAACAATGAGAGAGAGTCAAATTATATGAGTGAAATTTTCTCATTATTTATCTTTGGATAAATTTTCACACGAAATAAATAAGTATATTTCTATAAATTATAACTGAAAAAGTAAAAAAAAAAAAATTATAAAATTAACAACATAAATAGGAATCTCTTTGTCATTCTTGGTGAAAGTAGATAAATAAAACAAAGAGTCTACATTATTCTTAATTACTGTATTAAAAGTTTTATATCAAATTCCTTTTTCTAGAGTAGTGGAAATTAATTTAGTAATTTTATTTTGTGTTAGTGTTATGAATTTGGACATAATATAAAGATCCTATCTGACATGGAAGATTTGATGGATAAAACTACGGATGATAAAATACCCAGATCCTAGTCAGGAACCGAACCCAGAACCAGTTGCTCTAGAAGCAGATTGTTAACCACTCATCCAACTGGCTCATCAGTTAACTAACTTATATATATTTAACAATTAGATCTAATATCTTTTGTTTTAGGACATACATACTTTGATATAATGTATGACCAAAAAATGCAAATGGGTTTGTAATAATCTAAACAATTATTTATTACACAATGATTTTCTCAACATATTAAAATATAAAACTGATTTTTTTTCCACCCCCAGGCCGACAAGATCATAACAATGCATAGCACAGCCCCCCAGGCTGTGCTATGCTTATTATATAAAACTGATTATTGTGCATAAAAGTGATGTATATTATAATAACACATTAAAACTATATTCATCGTACTATTAAACGGATTATCCATTTTTTTTATTTTTGGATGTAAATGCAAATATAAAAAGAATCCTTTGCTATTAATTAATTAGATAAAATAAAAAATGGATGAATCTAATAATAAACTGAGTAAGGTGGTGAACTGCACTCCTTACAACTTGATGATTTTGAAACATCTTGAAGTCTCAGGGAGTAGCATCCTGGAAATTGATGGGTGTGAAATGCCAATGGCTGATGCAGTGGTTAATGAACTGATTCCTACACATTATCAAAGTTAAACAATTTTTGATAAAATTTCACTGTATGTTGGTAGCATTTATTGATGGATAATAATCATACAAGTTGATGGTATTAAAAGAAATAATAAAATAAATAGAGTTGATAAAAAAATTACATAAATGTATTCTTTGTTCTGAACAATATATAGTGCTAATACATTATGTAGATCATGTCTATAAAAGAAAAATCACAAAGATAAAAATTAATTTGATTAAAGTCCAACGTGATTTTACATGAATATAAACACATGAATGTTAAGAAAAATGCATTAAATATAATCAATTACCTCAAATTAATTCACAATTCAGAAGGCGCTATTGCGCCTTCAAAAGGAAATGAACTTTTAAATTAAAAAAAAAAGATGTTTTAACCATTTTATAGAAATGTTTCTATCACTACAAATTCACACATAACAATACTGTATAATAATTTTTCCATGAACTTTGACTTTATAAAGATGGCTTACATAAACAATTTTTTTTTTGGTCACAAATTTACTTGTGACCAAAAACTCCATTTCTTTTATTATAATTATCAGAGTTTAAATTTCTTTTAAAATTTGTCTACCTATAACTGATTATTGCCTTAATAATAAATTATGAGAGAACTGTTATTAATTATAGATATATAATAACTGCCTGTATCTTTTTTTATTCCTAGTATATTATGACTAGCTTTCTTTTGAAGCTTAAAAATTCTTTCTAAATTTAATTTCGTTGATGATGACGTAATGAATATAAAAAGATTGTTTCATAGTGAATTCTAAACTATTATCCTGGTAATTTCATACATTGATTACACTGGTTCTGAAAGAGTGTCTGCCTTTTTATTGCTAGGATCTCTTTGATAACATGAAAGAAGAGAATCATAGGATTATATTTACAGATAATAAAAATTTTTATAAAGATCATCCCTAATCATCAGCTCCAGTTTGTTGAAAATTTGTATTTAGAACTACTAGTCTTTTTTGACTAGATTATGTTACATAAAAATCTAAGGAAAAGTACTTTATATTTATTACCAGAAACTTGGATTTGGGTCAAAAGTTACTTCATAATGGTCAGTTATTTCCCTTATCAGTTATCACCTGTTGTGAGATAATTTATTTAATCAATTAAAAAAACTGTTTAAAAAAAGCATCCACTATCTATCTGATAAGTATTATAATTAATTGGTATGATGAGTGAGGAAAGACCTAACATCTATTACTGCAAAGTGTATAAAAGTTTAAGTTTCAACTAATTCATTTCTTGAAAGAGGAATCTTTAGGAAATAAGTAATAAAGCAAAAAATAATGAAATCAAATGTCAAAAAACTAAAAACGTTTTAGTTTGCTTAATTTGAATATTTGTATTACTACTGCACTTTAGTCAGCGAAATATAATCAGCAGTATTGTATCATCAAGGACAATTGCTCTGAGACTAAAAAGAAGAAAATATTTAACTAAAGTTAAATAAAACCTGTTGTGAACTATAGAGTCGTAAATTTTAAAAAAGTAATTAAAAAGAAAAAAGGAAGTTACCTCAAAGAAATAATAGTCATTAGCTAATCCCAGTGACTCTAGTGCCATATCGTATCACAATTACTTGAATACTGAACTATACTGTTCAACAATTATAATTTTTAATAAAAATAGCTTTCTGCAAATAATATTCAGCTGAGTCATTAAAATTAAAATGATAAGAGAAAATTTATCTATTATTAAAACTCATTAGTTGAAGTATTTTATAAAATGGCATTAAATGGAATTATAAAAGAAATATTTTCCTTTTTGATATTCATAAACATTATTTGTTATCATTAAAATAGTTTCCTGCATCATTAAAAGAGTTCATATTGTGAAACTACATCTATTAATCCTGCTTAAGTATATGTGTAACATTACACAGAAAAAAAATCATACATAATTACTTTTTATTCAACAATTAATAATATCAAGAATAAAAATGTTGAAAACAAAAACACAAAACTACTCAGCATAAATCATGTTAAGCTGCTGTGTATGTAGAATCACATAAAATTTAGTTTCACTAGGGAAATTAATTAAAATCAAATTTAGCTGTTGTGATTAAGAAATAAAAAGGTAATATTTAATATTACCTTTTTTATTTTTTAATATTAATATTTTTATGATTCTAAATATGTTATATTGATAACATATTTAGAATCATACAAAAATTTACAGGACAGGTAGGGGTTGGGTATAGTTCTAAGTATATTATCAATTATGTTAAATACGTAAATGAATAATGAAACTGTATAATTTGTTTTACAATTTAAGAATGAAAAGAAGTCATCATAATTTTTTTTGTTAAGATGACCGATAAGAAAGATTATTGTTTATAACAATACTGCTGCTGTGTAGATTAATAAATGCAAATTTTTATTTAATAAAAACATATAAATGTTAATAAAATATACAAAAGATAACTTTCCAAAGCAGAATTGCATGTAAGAAAAAAAAATCAAAACATTAATTATTTTTCATTTCATTCATCAAAATACAAATAAAAAACAATAAGATCGACCCCTAATTAAGATAATCAAAAATAGATCATGATCTGAAACAAATTAAGGAGGATGTAAAAATCTCTCCCTATTAAAAAAAAAAAAAAAAAAAAAATTATGTATAAGTAAATTAAAATTCTGACCACAGCTGAACTACCTTTTAATAACTTAAACAAATCATCTATTTCAGTAATGTTATCAACTAAAATACTGTGTTGTTGTCTACTAGTTTAAACTTTTACCATAATGCTACATAACATGTTGAAAATGGTATTTTTTAATGCTTGAAATTTTTATGTTTTACAAGACCCTACTGAACAGTTTCTCTCATTTTCACTGGTGTGTCACAGTTATCTTGTAAGCTTTTGCTTTTTCTAATACTATCTTTGACAGAACTATTTTTGTTACTTAGCAGAGTTATTGGCTGTAAATGTCTTTCTTATTTAAGTTTCAACCATTCCAATCCTATATGTCCCATATCACACCAAAATAATTGTAAATTTATATACTTTTTTTTTACCAACTACCTTACAACTTGTACCAGACAGAAGAGATATGAAGGGAAAATAGAACACCTCACTGTAAATTGCCGTACAGAACATATGTAACTGGTACTGCAGCCTTTGTGATAACGTACACAATCATTGAGAATATAATGGACTATTGTATGACAGTTATCTAATTAACAAACTGGCAAATTACCAAAATTCATCAGAAATCCACTTGTTTACTTGGTGTTCAAAGTGCCACTGATACAGAATCTTTAATTCAATAGTTTATTTTTAATAATAGCCAATCAATCATTTTGCCATACTTCTCTCAATCAATGTTTCACAAAAACAAAATAAATTAATTTTTTTATAGAGATAAATTTGCTAATTTGCAGATATTATTACTACAGTTCTGATTTCGGCTCAGCTGTTTAATTATAAATGAAGTTATTCTATTATTATTTGAATGCTCATGTATGAATGAATGTTTGAAGTGTATGTATGAATGTTTGAATGCTCATGTATGTATGGTGGAATAGAACTTTAGTTGTTTGGGTCAGATTAATATTAAAGTGGTGTCTAAGCTTAAAAGTGATGTAATGCTTTACTGAACTTTGTTTTGTAACTTGTTATAAGGTCATAAAATATCAATAAAAAAATTATACAAAAAAAATTTCTTCTAAAAACAGTCTTGGTGAAATAGGTAGACTGGTAGCACTAGAGGTCATGAGTTTGATTTCTAGCTAAGGTCTAGAAAATTTATAAAATCAATCACACTTATAATCTATCACTCAATCTACTGTAATTTACATTAGAAGGAGAAAACAAATTCTCTTATAAATTTGTACATCTACATTGATAAATAAATTATTATGGTTAAATTAAAATTTCACATATTTCCATTATTTGTTTAAATTTAAACAGAGGTAATGTATGAATCAATCCAGTTTAGAAATATTTTGTTAAGACTGCTGCTGCTATCTATAGTGATGAAAATAATTTGTATTGAACAATAACATTCAGTTTTTTTTAATTTTTATTTGAAAGAGCGAGCATCAACAGCTATAATTATTAGTATGGTGGAAATTGCTAATATGTGAAAATATGTCAGTCCTAACCAGGATTTGATACCGGGATCTCCCCACTAAATGCCAAGATGCTACCTACTCAGTAAATTAAAACATTCAGTTTAATTTATATGAAAAAATGAAATACTGTTCATGTTTATATTTTTAATGTTTATTCTGAAATTATGTCTCTGATAATGATGGATTGCTACCTATATATCCAAGTTTAGCAACTTCATAAAGGTATATTTTTTTGTTTTTAATTTTATTTTCATTAATACAGATGATTACCTCAAAGTTATATGACGGAAGAATCCTTCATCCAGTTCAGTTTTTCGGTAAACAAAACTGAACATTTAGTTATTAATCTGAATAAGTCCATCATAATGGGTCTACAGGAGCACTGAATTAGGAATGTCTCACAGGCATAATACTAACTGAAAAGTGTGGTTATTCATTCACTAGGTTAGTCACTAGAAGAAATTAAATTGATTAATGATTTGCAATGTAATTTTTTATATGTAATAAAATACAATAAGAAAGAATATAACATAAAAATTTCCATAAAAGGACACAAAAAATAAATTAAAAAAATATACTTTCCAGTTCTCTGACTTTTAATAGTTTATATCAACTGATTACTAATCCTTAATTTTATCCCTTGAAAGGCAAAAATGGAAAATTATTATTTTTTATCTTTATTAACCGTCTTTATGAGTTCTATTTAGTTAAAGAAAGTTTATTTTATTATTTTGTTTTGATAATACAGATACGTCAACAATAAATACATATAATCCTCAGAGAGGCTTTTATCATATCTCTAAAAATAGCAAGAAAGCATGTGTTACTGATTTTCTAAGTTAATTACATGATTAATGTCTTGGTAGCTCAATCGATTGCATTGCTGACTATTAAACTTAAAGTCCTGGGATCAATTTCCAAGAAGAGTCTAAATTTATATCAAGATGTCCTTCAAAGTCTTCCTGAACCGTAAACCGTAAAAATAAAACCGTAAACTAAAAAAAATGTTTTGTTAAAATAAAAAAAAAAACTTAACGTAAAAACAAAAGTTTTAAAACTTTTATAACACTTATTACAAAATAGTCTTTTATCTTTACACACATTATCAAACTAAAGCAATAAAAAATACTATAATATTTACTGTAGGACATGAAGCAGGATTTCTTTGAGTAATAAAAAAATAAAGCATACATCTTTATTCAGTTATTCTTGGCACTGTTAGAAGCAAGTATTCATGTTTGTGAGTGAAAAGAAGTGCTGTGGGGAAAGTATATGGTAACATTCCTTTTCCTTGGTTGCAACTAATCTAAGGCCACCCTGATATGAATATCTGATACCACAGACCACAGGTGTTTCTTTATTCAATTATAAACATTAATTGCAAGCAAAAACATAAATTATTTTCTTAATTATGTAATCTTTAAGATAATTATTAATGAAATAAATGTGTATATAGCTACCATTTTGAAGGCTGGTTTGAACATAATCAATTTTACAATCAACAGTTATACATAATAGCAATGGAGATGTGTACAAGGCTAAAAGCTTTTCCTTTTTACTTCCTCATACAAAGTAATGGAAGTATTGTGATCGCAAAAAATTTTTGTTTTCAGATTTCAACGGAAATATCCATTTTGCCCATCCCTGAATCCATTTTCATTAATTTTGGCATGATATCTGAACACCATGTATGTACGTACATACTTATGTATCTCACATAACTCAAAAATGACAGCTGTTGGATGTTGAACTATTGGATTTAGAAATTTTGTAACATATAGTTGTGCACCTCCTCTTTTGATTTCAATCGACTAACCCAATAATAGTGTCCAAAAAAGCCGAGAATCCAAAAAAACTTGGATTTTGGACTTCTTCGTAACTGCAGTAAAAAGCCCTTATTGAGAGTTTTTCAACGGTATATCATAAGTGGTACTTATTTTCAATAAGTTCCAGAGTTATAGCCAAATAAAATTTTATTAATGAAATATTTGGATTTTACGTGGAAGGCACATCATTTGGAATCAGACTTCATCTCCTTTTTTCTTTTTTAATTTAAATATATTGATTTATTAATAATTATTAACTTCTGATTGTAAAGAAAAATTTACAATAAACAATAATTCGATAATAACAATTAAAAAAAGATATGAAAAAAATATTATAAGTTTTTAATAAAATAAAATTTTATGTAGTTTTCATTTTTTTTAAATGTGTACATGTAATTTAATAAGCGTACAAGGAAATTATGTGGTATCCAATCAAATTTTTTGTTGTAATTATACAGAGTATTCTGGGACGTATTAGCTGAACTACAGAAACTGATTCACGACACTAAAAGATCAAAAAGTTCTTATCGAATAGTCCTATTTTGTTTTGTTTTCCTTGTGGCGCCAATCTATGATTTTCAACAAAAAGATTATTTCTCAGGAACGGATAAACCTACTGTAATTAAATTTGGCAGATTTTAGACTGGTGTCTTATTCTAAAAAAAAAAAGTTGAAAACGTCACCTTCAAAAATTTCAAAATGGCGGCCATCTTAATTTTTTGATCTTCAATATCTTTGTAACTATTTGGCTGATAAAATTGTTACTTATTACAAAATTTATTAAGCATTTTATTCTGAAGCAAAATGACATCTCATTTGTAAAAATCCATTGACAACAATCGAGTTATTGCAGACAATTAATCCGGCAGTGATGCTTGCGCACCGTAATGAAAGTTGATAATTCTAATTAATTTACTAATATTATTTATTATTAATAATTTTTATTACATTTAGTGGAGGAAATAAAAACGGGAAAAAAAATTATCAGCCCGCATTACGGCGCGCAAGCGTACTGCCGGGTTAATTGACTGCTCCCTAGTATAGGTAAAAATTTTTATACGGATTTGAAACTAGATCGTGGATACCGGTGTTCTTTGGTGGTTGGGTTTCAATTAACCACACTTCTC